>JANSTU010048055.1:0-10297 GCA_027564075.1 Bolitophila hybrida | reverse complement strand
ATGAATTTCTAACGGTAAAAATTCCAACGGTTATGAATTTCTAACGGTAAAAATTCCAACGGTTATGAATTTCTAACGGTAAAAATTCCAACGGTTATGAATTTCTAACAGTAAAAATTCCTACGGTTATGAATTTATAACGTTAAAATTTCCAACAGTTATGAATTTCTAACGGTAAAAATTCCTACGGTTATGAATTTCTAACGGTAAAAATTACCGACGTTATGATTTTTTACCGGTAATAATTCACGACGTTATGATTTTTTACCGGTAAAAATTACGTAGTCAAAGTCATTATGATTATGAATTTCTAACGGTAAAAATTCCAACGGTTATGAATTTCTAACGGTAAAAATTTCAACGGTTATGAATTTCAAACGGTAAAAATTCCAACGGTTACGAATTTCTAACGGCCAACGGTTATGAATTTCTACCGGTAAAAATTCACGCGGTTATGAATTTTTAAAGGTAAAAATTCACGCGGTTATGAATTTTTAAAGGTAAAAATTCACGCGGTTATGAATTTTTAGTGGTAAAATTTCACGCGGTTATGAATTTTTAACGTTAAAAATTCCAACGGTTATGAATTTCTAACGGTAAAAATTCCAACGGTTATAAATTTCTACCGGTCAAAATTCACGCGGTTATGGTTTTTTTACCAGTAAAAATTCACGACGTTATGATTTTTTACCGGTAAACATTCACGACGTTATGATATTTTAGCGGTAAAAATTCACGACGTTATGATTTTTTTACCGGTAAAAATTCACGACGTTATGTTTTTTTTTACCAGTAAAAATTCACGAAGTTTTGAATTTTCACCGATTTCATTTCGACAGTTTAAATGTTTAGACAACTTATCAAATTATCTGGTACTTTCCGTGCACTGTATTTATATATTATACATATATTTTAACGGTAAAATAAAATAATATATGAGAAAGAGATACATTTCCCACTAAATGTATCACTTTAATATTTATTTTGAGCAAACATATTAAATATTCTATCAACAATTGTAAATGCGCCCTCTGCTCTAATCATAATTAAGTAAATCCGTATATTTTACTTGTTTATTTGCCAGTAAATCAGAAAATATTCATAAATTCATATATTATATGCTTTCTTCATCGCAATTGCTGTGCGCGTTCATCCTCCATTCATTCATTCTCCAGCCCAGCCAGCGTCAATATGGTCAATCGGGGCATCCATATTCTCAATAAATATTATATACATACATTCCGTCGAGCGTGGCTGGAAAATTTGTAAAATAGGCGTACATCGAATGCCCGCTTGTAATGGACACCACATAAATTACGAGTATATATGCGAATAGAATATATGTAAGTATAGAGTCTGAAGTATGTAAACACCTGCTTGTGAATACGCGCGCAAGTCGATTTCTCAGGCCGTCGCGAGCAGGTACTCGCGCATAATATAAATGCAATATATAATATATAGAAAATATAACAATAATATATACATAAGTAATGTGAATATAAATCGAGTGTGTATGTAAGATAATGTTCTACTGGCTGTTTATCATGTTTTTCTCTGTCTGTGTAAGAATTGTGTATAGATTGTTATGTGTTTTGTTAAAGGAGTTACGCTTGTTGGCATTAATCCACGGCTTGTGTTGACTGTACTCGTTACTCGCGTGCATAAGTAAAATATTCGCATGCACGCCTTTCCGTGCGAGTGTGAATTATCTGTACGGTGTCTTCGAGATGGTCTTACGTTATGGTTGTGCAGCATTTTTGAAACTGTAATTTCCACGAAAAGCCATGACAAGTTCAATAGCAAAAACATCATTTTTCATTGAGGTCATAAATACAAAAAAAAAACGCCTGTTTCTTTCAACAGTCTATTAAGAAGTATATATACAACTTGAGTCGACGTGCAGACACCTTGGCTACACACAAATATATTCACAATGTAGACTCGCACACACACACATTATATTCAATTGAATATAAGAAGAAAAACACCGATTTAATGAAGTTCCTTTCGCGTTCGTCCCGCACACAATGCTCTGGCTGAGTGGTCCAACAAAGGTTAGCACCATCATTTAGGCCAAAAAGTGCGCGTGCACCGATACACTCGCACACACACACACACACACACCTGTTTCTCCCCCTTCATCAACGAACACTCTTTCGAGCGCCCACACGAAAGTGATAAATGATTTTATTAAAAAATGATATACCAATAATTACCTTTTAAAGAACTCGGACAAAATACGATCATTATTCACAAACACGCACGTTTTGTATAATATATATACTCGAACATGCGAGTGCATCGCGCTTTTGTTGTATTTGAAGAAAAAGAAGAAAAAAAATAATACATATTGTTATAATAATGTGCCCGAAAAATCGCATTCGAAATGGTTGCGTGGTTCTGGATAGGATCGAACAAATTAATCGTAGAAATATATATATATATATAAAAATTATTTTATTTATATTAAATGGACAATGGAATTATTGTGTGATGTTTTGTTATTGTTTAAAATCACCGGTAATTTATCAGAAATTATGTGAGCGGCTGCGCGGGCGTTGTACGGTATAAAATTAGTAAGGACGAGGCGCATATGGTCCATCATCGAGAAGGATAAAAAGGGCATTCGCAAAAGGATTTTTCTTTATTTGGTCATTTTGCCGAACGTTATTGTCGTAGATGCGCTGTTATTTGGGTAATTCAAAAAAAAACTCTTTATTGTAATTCAAGGAAAACATTAAGTAAGTAATATATATAGGTATATTGACATCTGTAACACCCCAACTTGCCCAAATCAGGGATTGTTCTTGGGACTGTATGCCACGTCGCGGCAGCGCAAAACTCCAATTTGTTGGCTCCGACTCATTTTGTCAAAAGAAACTTTTTCGGTTTCATTCCCCAATCGATCGTGGTAATTTGATTTCTGGAAGAATCACAATCTCGTTTCGAAAGGCTTGCCATTTCTCCTGAATATCATCGGGTAGGTTGTCGTCCCAATGTGCTGGTTATGATGGCGCTTATCGACATGAGGATTTGAAATGGGTTGTATGGTTTTACTTTCTTCTAAAGACCGCAATCGACTCTCCAAGAATGTGGTTAATTTTGTAAGGTCTGGAAATACTGTTTGAAGTCAATCTTTTGTAAATTCATCTAAAAATGTATAATCATATTTGCTATATGGGCTCTTCAATAATTCCGTTGAACTTTAATTATTTATGACAGTTGTTGTTACAGTTACTTGAATAAAACAAGATATATTTTTGAGTTCTTCTTCTTTTGGAAAAGGCTAATTTTACCATAAAAGGCTTTTTTTAATATCTGCTAGAACGCAGACCATTGGTCCTTCGAACCGGATAAGTATATTATATCCGGAACCTATCCGCCAGAATATAGTTTTTTGATGTTCAATGCTTTAGAAAAAGAGTTACAGTGATCCGATTTAGTTCAAATATGTTATGCGTCGTTTTGTTCGATAATCTGTTTCCAACTAGACGGCAACTTCATAATACCTCCCTTTTAGAACCCCCCCTCCTTGGACAGCCACTTTTCACAAGCCTCTTTTAATCACTTGGCGCGTGATAAAACCTCCCATCCGAGGTTAGCTTCTGACGAGTCACCAAAGATGTGTGTGGCCTGGCGTTGACCTGGTGGAACACAACACCCTTCCTATTGGCCAATTCTGGACGCTTCTGGTCGATCGCCTGCTTCAAGCGGATGATTCCCATCCAATCCCACCAAACACACAGCAGAACCGATTCACCGCTCATTGCTCATTGCTCATTGCCCCATCACGGATGAGGTGCCTACGGGTGCTGAAACGCGGTGGTTGTGGACGATATAGACCCTAAGGGTAGGAGGTCGTGCGCTAGTTACTTATGCTTCGGCGTACCAGGAAACTGGAGATACCTTTGTATCCGACCAAGTCGTGGCGAAGATTGAGCGCATTCTCCTCGAGCTGGCTGCCCAAGTTCCTGAAGTTTGTGAAAAAACAATCGAAAACATTTTGACGGAAAAACTCGATTATCGCATGGTGTGTGCGCGGTGGGTCCCGCACATGCTTACAGAAAACCAAAAAGAGAATCGCGTCAAGTGTGCTCAGATGTTTCTTCAAGAAATTGCGGATAATACCGAAGAATTTTTGGACTCCATTGTTACGGGAGATGAAACGTGGTGCTACTACGTTACTCCGGAAACGAAACATCAATCAAGACAATGGAAACATCCCGAATCGCGCAGACCAAAGAAATTCAAGCAGACGCTCTCCACGAGAAAAGTGATGGCTACGGTGTTTTGGGAGTTTATGCCTAAGGGGACTACAATAAATTCGAACAGATACAGCGAAACGTTGAAAAAACTCAGAAGAGCCTCAAAATCGCCGACGAAGAAGATTGACGAAATGCGTTAGACTGCACCACGATAACGCGCGCCCGCATGTCTCCCGTCAGACCACCGACTTAATCACGAAATTCGGCTGGAATGTTATTCAACATGCCCCCTACAGCCCTGATATTGCTCCCAGCGACTTTCACTTGTTTCCAAAATTGAAGCAACACTTGGGTGAACAACGCTTTAGCACGGACGAAGAGGTATAGGAAGTTGTCACAAAGTTCTTCGAAGATGGTTTTCAAAAATGGGTAACTCGTCAAGAAAAATGTGTAGAAAAATCTGACGACTACATAGAAAAATAGTTTAAAATACAAGCTTTCAGATGGTGTACTTCTAGATTGCAATAAAAAATGTCATACACCTGAAAAAAATGTGGGAACCTTATTTTGTACATGCCCTTCGTATAATTATTATTAAATTCTTTACGCAAAGAAACTGAATTGCCCCATGCAAAAAAAAATAGAACATTTGTATGTTTCATTTTTTTTTTTTCAAATGGTCCATAAAGTTCATTGTTGCCCCAGTGGCAAGTAAAATTTGTTGCCATAGACGATGCCGCACACCGGATTCATTGACCATAACGGGTTCATACGATTGCTCAGGTTTTGCAACTCCTATTGGAGCTCCTGTGCTATAACACTATCAACACATCCTCGATGGTTTGGAGGAAACCACTCGGATATGGCTACGCCTAAAATAGGAAAATTACCAAAAAAATGTGCCTAAAATCTGATTATGGAAAACATATTTACCAATAATTTACATTTATAAATTATAAATAGGACATATTTTTTACCTTTCTTTCTTATTTGCCAAGTTTTGTTACCACACATACACTCATACAATAATTCATTTTGTCCCACTTAAATGTATATATTTTTTGTCAGTTCCACTGCAATAACAACAATACCAATTATTCTTCGCAAGTTGATAGTTTAAAATATACAAATATGCCTAGAAGGCACACACAGACCGACAGACAGAATAAATAGCATCGATTTTTGGTGACCCTATTCTTCCAGTCGTCGCGACGGACGTATACGTTTGAAGGAGTCTTGTACACATTTTTATATACTATATATATGTTATATATATAAAAGGTTTGTTTATATGTGTTTCCTATGCATAAAAGTATATTTTATAATTCATAATATACGCTTCGAACCCGTTTTGGCAACTGCACCATTATAACAGTATACATTCGAGTGGAATGGAATGAATAAAATACCGATGCGCGAACTCACCGATTGTGATTAGATATGTAACCAGCATAATTTATAATGTACTTACAGACACACATACACTTTCAAAAATATACGTTACTTGTGCATATATGTATATACATAAGCGCAAATGCACCTCTATAAGATAATTGCATGCAAAAGTGCACACACGAGTTATGACATCTTAATACTTGTCCGACTACTACTTAATACTAAGATATAATATGTATATAAATGCTAGTTAGTCGTTGTATACTGTTTTAGTATGATTTCATGTAGCATCGATGTTTTATGATGATGATGAACTGTAACTGCAATCAAATGTAATAGTTTAAAACATTGCGCGCGCAATATTCTCGAAAACAACCATATATATATTTAATTCGTTTCGTTCTTTCTGCAATTAAAGCCTCAGTATTATACTTAATTAATATAAAAGTCGGCCTACGCATTATTACTACATATAATATATTATACAGTATATACATTTTATACTAAAAATACATAGTGTTCAATGTATATGCGATTAATGTAATCGTAAATAATGTATAAATAATACACAGTGACTCAAAAATGTGGGATCATGCAGCATTTTTGTTTCTGGTTTTACAATTTTTTATAAGAAAGACCACAAGAATATAATTTAAAAAACACAATGATAAAATGTGTGCTGGTTTTAAAAGATTCGAAAATCGGTGTGTATGGTTGATAGTGACGGATGTGTGAAATGTCTGTTTTGTTTTTTTTTTTTTTTGCAAGATAAAAATATTTTGGACAGGACGCGTTTTTTTATCTAAAAATGAATCAAAAACGTTGAATTCAAGTATAGTAAATAAATATTCCAATCGAAAGTAAATACTAGTAAAAATGTTGTTTTCGGATTTTTACTAGTAAAAATGTTGTTTTTCATTTCATGTCCGAAACCACCATGTAATATAGTTATAGGTGGTGGTCAGCTAATTAGAAACGATGAAGAAATTTATAAAACAAAAATTCGTAACTTTATTTATCATCGTTGCTGTAAAATAAAAATTTTAAATTTACATTAACGCCTTTTTGTCTTGACATAACCTACAAAACGACGATATGCCTGATTAGTTTGGATACTGCGTTCATGTTATAGACGTGTAAACATGGAATTCACTAACGCCGAAATTCGCGCTATTTTGAAGCCGGCCGGCGGAAGGCCTGTGACGACGAATACCGATCAAATCATGGAAAACATCGAGTTAGACCAGCATTTTACATCTCGTGACATCGACCAGGAAATGCGAGTTAGTCACCTAACCACATCTGCAGAAGTCTGGATACAAAAAAGGCTTGATGTTTGAGTGCCGCATGATTTGACGCAAAAAAACCTTCTGGGCCGAATCAACGCCTGCGATATGCTGCTGAAACGGAACGAACGCGACCCGTTTTTTAACGGATGGTGACTGGCGACGAAAAATGTCTCACATACGACAATATCAAGCGAAAACGGTCGTGGTCGAAGGCCGGTGAATCGTCCCAAACAGTGGCAAAGCCGGAATTGACGGCCAGGAAGGTTTTGCTGTGTGTTTGGTGGGATTGGAAGATAATAATTTTGATAAGTTTGAGCTGCTCCCATATGGCCGGACGCCTAATTCTACCATCTACTGCAAACAACTGGACCGCTTGAAGCATGCGATCGACCAGAAGCGTCCAGAATTGACCGATAGGAAGGGTGTAGTGTTCCACCAGGCAACACACATCTTTTATAACTCATCAGAATTTACGGGAGCTCGGATGGGATGTTTTATGAAAAGTGGCTGTCCGAGTTCTTCGCAAATAAGTTGGGGAGGGTTATACAAGGGGGGTATTCTAAAGTTGCCGTCTAGATGGAAACAGATTATCGAACAAAACGGCTCATATTTGAACTAAATCCGAAAACAGTAACTCTTTTTATAAAGCATTGAATAAAGAGCAAAAAAGCGGAAGGAAGATATTTGACAACCTTATATTAACATATAAAATTGAGGATGGACACTTTTCTAACCTCAACTGCAATCCAATCCACGCACAGGTAATACTCCATACAAATATTTCACCGGGAATTATTAGAAACACATTTTGCTACACAACATTGTCTTACCTTATTAGAAAATATATTGTGGAGCGATGGATCTAAATCTATTTTTTTAGGGTCCGATGGTAAAGTGAAGTGAACAACAAATGAAGAGCTGAACCCAAGATACACTAAAAAGACAATAAAGCACGGTGGTGGAAACGTAATGGTTTCGGATGCCTTCTCATGGTTTGGCGTAGGTCCAATAATACTCATCAATAACCGCACTTCAGGTTCAATGATGAATTGGTTTACGGATGCAAAAATTAATGTTTTGGAGTAGCCAGCCACAAGTCCGGACCTAAATCTTAATGAAAACCTTTGGGCTGATACAGAGAGAGGTCTAAGATCTAAGACATCGTCCACATTGGATATTCTTTTTAAGAATATAGAGGATGTGCGGAAATATATTTCTTTATCCTTAATGGTCAATGTCCTACAAGGGATTACAGGATCCAATGAGATGCCAAAACTTAGTGGCTAGACTTCCAAAACGATGCGCTGCTGTACTAAAAAATAAAGTATTCCCTAACGAAAACTAGAATTTTTTAATAATTTTTTTTTAGTTTTTCTACCCCAGATTTTGTTTGAAAAAAATTGTTCTCGAACGTTTTATTCTGTATTCTGTAATACAAAAAAAATACCTATTTGCCCCTATCTCCCTTAAGGGTTGTCCGATTATATTCCATTTTGTTTTAAAACATAGGAATTTTATATACCTTTCTGTACTTCTGGGTACTCCTGGGTTCCTCTTTCCCACACCTAAAAAAAATTACTTTTACCTTTTTTTTATACTTTAAAACCCCTAATGGTTTCAATAGCGCCCAATAATTTGTGTAGTTTTGGGGTTTACAAATGACCCCAAAAATGGAGGGGGAGTGAACTTTTTTTTATCAAAATCGAGTGTCTGGATTTGGGCCTGCCGAAAAGGGTTTTCGGAGAATATGCATCCAACCATAAAAGACGTTCTTCTTCACTACCAACAAATTGAACATGACGTTTAAAGCTCGGTCGATCGGTATGCAAAAAACTATCAACATTATTGTAAAATCAAACGTGTCAGCTGTTTTACAAAAAAATGGAAAAAGAATAATATTATATAAGTTTTTGGACGGGAAATCGAGTTGAGAAATTAAATAACGCTTGGGTGCTGTGTACCGTGAATCTTCTTCTTCGATGGCGACCGTTAAAAGTTGGTTTAACTATTTTCAATATGGTCGCACGTCGTTTTATGATGAGCCATGCCTAGGTGCTCCGAAAACGGCTACCACGTTGGATAACTTGACAAAAATCCAGAGAGCTATGATAGCAGGCATCTTAAAAGACCGCGTGGGTCATATCCTGCATAATATTTTGGGCCTATGACCAAATGAGCAGTCGAAACAGTGGACTTCACCCAACGAACGTGCTCCGCTGAAGGCGATGGCTTTCCTATCGGCCGGAAAGGTGATGGCTACCGTTTTATGGGATTGACAAGGTGTGATCTACCTGAAGAAGGGCAAAACAGTCACAGAGCTCTACTATGTCGAATTATCGGGACTATTCGACGCCGAATTGAAGAAAAAACGGCCTCCTTTGGCGTCTTCCACCATGAAAACGCACCGGATCACACCTCTGCTGTTGCCACCACCAAATTGGTCGAATTGCCCCATCCACCGAATTCTCCAAATTTGGCCCCCATGCAAATTCTTTTTGTTTCCAAACTGGAAAAAGTCACTTGGCCGGAAGAAATTTGAGTCGAATGAAGACGTCATCACCGCTAAGTAGGCTCTACTTTGCAGACCTCGAGAAAACGTATTTGTCAGACTGGTTAAAGTGTATGAAGCTAAAATGATCTGATGTTGAGAAATAAATCGTCACTTTTCCAAAAAAATAGTTTTTCTTTTGTAGGCTAAGTACTTATCGGACTGCCCTCGTATATTATATAATTTATTGTTAAATATCGATTTAAATGAAACTAAACGCATGAAGCAGCTAAATACGTAAAGAAAACACCTGAAACCGTTTCTAAGATAGTAACTGGACAATATTCAAAACGATTAAATTTGAGTCACCACAGGAATACCCTTTAGCATCTAATGCAATCATTTGCATTCCAATGCCTTTAAACCTTTCTTCGTCGATCAAGAGCTCGTGAAGTTTCAATATTACCAAAATCTCAACGTTTCAATGAAATGTACATCGACGGTGGAAAAGACAAAAAAAAACATGAATGATAATCGGCGTCAAAAAATTGTAGAGGAACATATTGTATTGATTCACATTATAACCCATTTCGATGATGAAACTACTGGTCCTCGAGCGATTTGTGGTGCAATCGAAAAGTTGTTAAAATCTCCCCATTGCCTCGTCTTATCGCTATTTATGCAGATCTCCCAGCTGTACAAGTAAAACTTCTCAGTTGGGTTTAAAAATAATTGTAGGAAATTACTAAGAGCAGATGGAGAATTATTTATCTATAAAAATCCAAAAAACGTGAATTTTTCCTATAAAAATCGAAAAACGTGAATTTTTCCTATAAAAATCCAAAAAACGTGAATTTTTCCTATAAAAATCCAAAAAACGTGAATTTTTCCTATAAAAATCCAAAAAACGTGAATTTTTC
>JANSTU010048054.1:0-23728 GCA_027564075.1 Bolitophila hybrida | reverse complement strand
AGTAGTCTATATGTCTCACTGTATATTTTCGTTAGTGTTTTGCCCTTAGAATTCAAGTGAGAATGTATATGTGCTATCTCCTATATATAATACTATATATATATATATATATAATTGCTCAATGTGCGTATTTTTTATTTTCGCCTTCTATACTTGACATCTAAGTATAACCAACCATAGACAGACAGAAGATATGTCCCTTTTATTAATTTGTGTTATCTATTTTTTTGTATCTCGAAACCGATAGACTGTGTGTGTTTTTTATAATTCCTTAAACATACATTTAAATAGTTGCATACGGTAATATGTATGTATACATAAATATATATAGCAAGAGACCATAACTAGCAAATTTTATATTATCGCCACTTTATAGAGATTATTATACATAGAAAACACAATTTACTACAAACAATACATACAGTATGAAATGACGTATTTTGTTACACGGTGCTGAGGGGGGCTAACTAACTATACGTTGAAGCTTTTTAAAGATTTTAAAGTTTTACTATATACACGTTTACACAAACAAGATATACAGAAACACCCACCTACAAAAATGACAAGTACTTACCAACACACACACATTACACTGCATATATACAATACATACTCAAAAATATAGCATAACCTCTGATCCACCCCCAAAAATACAAAAAAAAAAACAAAACAAACAACAAAACGTGAGCGAACCATAAATAAATTGTACATATTTGTTAATATTATATAGAGTTGCATCGAGATGGCCGAGAGAAAACGTTTAATAATTATTAATATTGCATTAATTATTATGGTGATATATATAATATAAAATATAAATTGAATTCATTTGTATAAATTGTGGAATGACGCGACGACGATGATGCCGTGACGACAAAATGCATATATATATATATATATATATATACATCGGACTATATAGTAAATTAAAATATATAATTATTTATGCACTATAAGACACTACAACAAAACACAACAACAACAACAACAACTCAACTCAAAAACCTAAAACTTGATTAAACGCGATATACTTTTACTTAAACTTTAAATCTTATTGTATATTTAAATATATTTATTACGCACGCATTGTTATGTTATTTAGTTACCTATGTTATAAAAACTATTGCGAATGATTTTAGTTTGTTTTATTGTTTTGATTTTTTTATTATTATATTAATTTATTGTTATTTATAGGCCTTTGAAATATTACGGGAGAGCAAAAAATCGCCCATCGCGTATGACTTTTATGTTCTAGCGTTATTGAATTGAATTTATAAATATATAATCGATATAATTGCGATATAATGAATTATAATATTGTTATGTGTATAACGGTTTGTGCAATACTAAGACAATTCGAACTATTATCCGACTTATCCGTTCGAGAGGATATTTTTGTTTAATCTTTTTTTTCAAATTCCAAAGCACAATACATTTCGCGGTTAGCACTTCGAAAAGCTCACTGCTGGTTTCGATTTTTTTAATGTACTCTGGGTAGCGATTCTGTGCATATTTGAGTAGCTAGCGTGTGAAAAAAATTGCACAGAATCGCTACACTGATCTGGTTTAGGTGCAAGAAAGATCGGTAAAACACATACCAAAAGACCGAATATGATACAGTTCATTAATAATATTAGACGGCAAATTCCTGTATAAAAACCCTACAAAAAAAATGATTTTTTTAAAGACGTTGCGCAATGAAATACTAGAAATATTGATTTTTGTGTATTTTTTGTTTATTTACTCCAAAGCGGCTTTATTTACAAAAAATATTATTCTATAATATTATAGATTTGAAAAAAGTATATGTAAAACCGTATAAAATTATAATTTTTGATATATTTAACGGAGATACGCTAAACATATATAAAATAGACCATTTTGTTAGAATGTTCTACAACTATTAAAGGTACATTTACGTAAATAAATAAACGGGTAAATTTGACCGTAAAATTACGTCTTCTGGAGGTGACAGATCGGTTTTAATTACCTATAAATAGTTCGTAAATGTGTGGTAAACGATTTCACGTCAAGAAGTTACTTTTATTGGTGGGAAGTTTACATAACAATCTTTAAATTTACTTGTGTTAATAATATGTTATTGGAAATGAATGATTTTTTATATTTTTTTTAACTTTTTGGCATTTTAACATCAATTAAACATACTATTATGATTAATAATATCAGAATATAGGCAATATCTCTAGTTTTAACGGAATATTACTTAAACAAGTCATTAATTTAAGACGAAATTTTATGTCATTGTTAGGATTGCATCATGACTACTGATATAACATGGCTGAATGCTGATTTTTTATATAATTCTCAGTTGACGTAAAGTGTTTACTTTTTATGTACCGTTTACGTAAACATTTCTACCTGTATTACACATCAAAAACCTATTTTTGTTTAGTAGAAGAATTAAACAAGAGGTATTTGCCCTATCAACTATTCAAATGGTTTATCCAAATGTGAACGTAAGCGAGAAGCCAACTATTCACCCGGTACATACCTGGTAAACAGTTAAACCAAACGTCAACTGAAATGTTATGTAAATTCATGACAAACAGTGTTGCCGGTCGACGTGATCAATGAAGTAGCTATAAAAAATAACGCTATTCCAACGTTTCCAGCATGAATGGGACAAAACAAAATTTTAATTGTTTACAATTTAATCAACAGATGGAAAAAAATGTGAAGTTTTAAAGGAAGAAGCCATAAGTTTCATAAAAGCTGTTTTGTTATCGACGGATGCCTACATACCTCGAGATGACTATAGGGAATTGATTGCCTGATGGCAATTACCAAAGGGAAAAGATTTCACTGTAAAAAACCAGGCGAATATATATATCATGGTTCTATGGAAATGTTGAAAAAGCAAATCTTATCTATGTCAAAGCATGCATATCATGGCCAATGCCAAGTGATGTACCTATAAACGATTTGCAATTGTATCGAATCATTAAACCATACAGTGAAATAAATGACACCATATCTAATTTAGTGGTTTTATAATTATATTATAATTATTATTATTATTATATATTTGAAAAGCATTTATGGTATCTGAAAGTCGTTGGACTAACTAACTAACTCATACAGATAATCTTTTCGCCATGGACTCTAAGGATTGTATCAACTGCATAGAATATATAATAGCTCTATAATAATTATTTTGTTAAATGTTGTAAATGACACGTAAACTAAGAAAATAAAAAAGTAAATACATTTAATAACATTTATCCCTCCCTTCAAATTATCGTGATTAATTTTATGTAAAACTTGTAACAACAAAACCGTAGATACGGGAGACGTGTTATTCTTTTATAGAGCTAGCCGCTGTTTGACGAATTTGAGTGCTTCTTATTTCGCTAAGGCATCTTGTTAAGAATTTTGGTGTCTCACTAATGCGGCATGTCAAAATCTGAGTGAAATACCGACGTTTTTTTCGGTAGTTGTCTCAGGAAGTAGGTAGGATGATGTGTTGGTGAACTTTTAATGGTGAACTTGGTGAACTTTCAATTAGTAGTTGAAAAGTCACCTATTTATTTGAAAACTAAGTCGTCCAAAACATGTACAGTTTGGGTGTACCTGTTCTGCTGAAACAATAATATTATAATAATTAATATATTAACGAATCATTAAATTGGCCCCTATGTCCCGAATAGGGATAACATGATCTAATATATAGATACTCTGAAACTTGAACTATAATATCAAAAAATTATATTTATATACATTTTTTATATATTTATTTCTAATCTATAATATTGTAGAAATGTTTTTGTCTAAATGAAGCCGTTTTAAAGTAAATTAAGAAAAACCACAAAAAACACGGAAATCAATATTTGATGTCGTTGATCGCAACGGATTTTATTTATTTCGGTATTTATACAAAAACGAACGCGAAATCTCATTGACAAATCGCAAATTATTTTTTCCTAATTTGCCTCAATATACTCGTATATACAAATATAAATTATATGGATAGTCAAAAAAATAATATTGTGTTACTGGCAGATGTAATATTTTCGTTGTGATTTAACGGTGGCTGTGTACATATTTTTACGAGAACATTCTATGAACATTATTTGAACACGAAACTACGCAAAGAATCATATTTACAAATTTAAATACGGACATAAAATTGACTTGAGTTTTATAACATTAAATAAAATGTATTTATTATGTATTTTAGGAAACTGATTATCGACTACATTTTATGAATTTATTATTATGTGTTTATAATTTATTCTCTATTTTCTTATGATTTTAAGTTAAAAATGCTTTTAAATCAACAAATAAGTTGTGTTTCTACCTTTCTACTTTGAACTCCAGAATCTGTCTAATAAATAAACAGTTGGTCTGCCTTATGTTTTAATCCGTATATGGCAACAGGCGCACTGAAATTAACTTATGTAAAAACATCCATAATTCTTCAACAATATATTTATGAAGTTCGCCGTGCCTCCCTGTCAGACCTAGGCGATTTATTAGTTTTGAGAAAACACTACTTTAACTAACCAAAGATCTGCACAAGAAGCAGTGGGGGGAACTTTCAATAACGGTATGTTCCAAATATGCTGTTATAAACCGCTGGGGCGAATACTTCAAGCACCTTTTAAACGTTTCATAGCAGTAATTAATTTAATAATTATTACTTATGAGGAGACCTGTGGTGCCATAAGAACGTTCAAAAATAACAAAGCCAGGCGTCGATACCATTTGTACATAGTTGATAAATTATGGAGGAGATGTACTATGGGAAGAGAGCTACTTTTAAATATTGGCTCATCGGTCAGTTTTTTTGTAATGTCCAGTTGATTCCAGAAAATCTCTATTGAATTGAGGTATAGTATTTGGTGATAATGATACGTATAACGCATTGATATATAATTTTATATTGTGATAACATTATGTATGTTTGAATGAATGTAACAATTAAACTTCAGAAGAGTTGGTTTAACAGATATGTTACATAGGCAGTTTTTCACTCAAATGTTTAAAAAAAAATTTTCTGTTAGAATTCAGGAATGTTCATCGAATTGCCGACTGATTTTAAGTTATTTATTCTATATATATATATATATATATATATATATTCTTCTTTAAAAAACTAATAAAATAAGGGTCCGGTTCAGATGCGCAAACAGCACAAATTAGACTGTGACAAACTTTAGATTCAATAATCTACTTCATCGAAAATGTCTAAAAAGTCATTTATTTTAAAATATACGTTTATTACTTTCAACAGAAGCAACAAATTAACAAATATTTGATTTGGATAAGAATGTAAATATTTCGCTTACATTTACAATTTTTCGATTGGACTGAAATTTTTGGAAATCTTTTTATGTCTTGACATGTAATACACTAAATCTAAATTTATACCAATATATTTGCTTCTGATCTCTGCGATGTTTCTTTTAAAATGTTTTTGTATAATTTTATAAACAGATTCTTGTTATTATTTTGTAGTTTGACCTTATGGTTTCAGTTTATATACTTTTTTACAATTCTTATAAACTTTACAAATTTACAAACAATTTCACTAATCATTTTTCGATATTCAAACAACCACCCCCAACTCTCACAAAACCTGAGTCTAAAACAACAACCAAACAATACAGAATACTGTACTATATGCTATCGTTTCGTATTGTCTTAAGAGTTAACCGAAGTGTTTTAGCGCAACACTGTTACAAAAACAGACACAGAAACATAACCCCACAACAACAAATACTGAGACACTGTACATTTATGGATGATTACAGTACAGGCATACACATAAAAACCCAAAGCGGAATGAGGAAAATAAGTCAATTTTAGATAATAAATATAATTAACTTGAACGTTTTGACATTTTAAAGCCTTATTAGTAGATTACTATTTATTACACGCACGAGCGTTGCAGAATGGAAACGGTGGCAGCGGCAGGAAAAACGTTTGTTAATTATTATTATTATTACAATATCATTAATCATTATTATTAAAGAAGTAACAAATAAAATACTAAATAAAAAACAAAAAATGCAATGTCTTGCATACCTACAAAATAATATTAAGTTAATCGCCGGAAGTGTGTTGATGTAGGTATACCGAAACCAATGTCGGCAGGCTGTTCATTACCTTGACGCAGGTAGGTTCAAATAAAAAACAAAATATCTTTATTAATCTTATCAAATTGTTTATTTTCAAAATTAAAAGTATAAAAATACGTAATTGCGACACACAAACGGTTTTGAAGCGCCTCTAATTTGTATTACTTAAACGTAAATTTGGAAAAAGGGAGGCAAAAACACAATTATGACGTTTTTTTTTTACATCGGGAGAAAAAACGCCAATGCGTGCACTGCAATAATATGCGAACCGAAAGAGAAATATTATTTGACTAGAGGTAAGACAACAGACGAACACGGATATATATAATGTATATAAACAGTCTTAATTACTTTTACAGAAAATTTGTACAGTAAGTGTGTTTTCGTTTGTGTTATTTTTTTTATTATTATAATATTTTTTTTGCAAAACATATTCTAGATATAAAAAACGTCCGAAAACTGCGTTATTATTATAGTCTAATTTTGTGTGTGTACAAAATCTTTACTAGAGTGAAACCGATCAATTTGAGGACAAAATACGGACGCAAAATACGTATTACAACTCTATTATTTTTAAGAAATTTTAAATAATATTTTAATTTTGTACAGCTTTTTTAAATATGTTTTACGAGTACGGTTAGAGCGACAGAGGGAATATATAGCCTATAATTTACAGTTTTTCGTTTTTACTTATAAGCTAGAAATGTATTCTATAGACTATTAGAAAATGGGAGTACCTAGGTAATATAGTAATTAATATTGTTATATAAAAACGATTCGTTCACATGTACAACGGATCGAACAACTTCGCTTATTAACAATATATATAGTTATAAATGCATTTTGTCTGGGAAGTTTAGTAGATATAAATCGTACATAATCTTATGTAAAAACTAAGAAATTGGCAGTTTTCTCGCGGTCGTATTTGAATAATTCTATAAAGTTATATATATGTACAAATCTAAATTATAACTATTTCCTATCTACAAATAGGTTTTCGTCTTATGCACGATTTCTGTTTTGCAAAAGTTAGGTGAGCTTTCAGGACACATTCAAACTACTTGCAAAATAGTTTGCTTAAAACTAGTTTAATAAACATTACACAATAAATAATTTCTCAGAAAAAATACGATACACATTACCGATAACTGGTGTGTTGAATTAACTTAGGCTATAATGTAACGCTATAGATTTATATGTATTCACAGTTTGTTTGGAGCTGATGACGCTCTAAGGTTGGCCTAGACTGGAGTCAACTCTTTGGCCTTTTCGTTTTGCAAACACTTGCCAATGCCAGTCGAGAGTTGATTGAACGAGGGTCGTTCCTTGGGATTACTGTTCCAGCATGAAATCTATAAAACAAAAGGCCATGTTAGAAAATATTCGGAAACAAACCAATAAAAAAATACTCACCAATAGAGCGCTCAATTCAGCTGGTGTCTGTTCGGCCACTTTCCAGCTGAGCTTATTGTCACGCGCCTGAGCCAAGTATTCTTCGTTAGATAGTTCTTCGAAAGGTAAAGTCAGTGCTCGCATGAACAGTTCCCATACCAGTACTCCGTAAGCGAATACATCACTCTTGGTTGAGTAGTCATCATCGTTTATGCACTCCGGTGCTAACCAACGCAAGGGAATCTGCTGATTCTTATGCTTATAATACTCTCGGCTGTATGTGTCCTTCAAAAGTGCTGCGTACGAAACTTTTACTACGAAATCACTTGTAATCAAACAGTTTCGGGCAGCCAGATCCTTGTGAATGTATCGTGCTCGGTAGACGGCATCCATAGCACGAGCTACTTGATGAGCAATTCCTAGTACTTGTACCTTGGACAGAGGATTTCTTGAAACAGTTGAAACTTTATTTGAAGAGTCCTTGGACGGAACTGTGGATACCAAAAACTGCTTCAAGTCTCCCCAATCGGTGTACTCGAGCACTAGGTAATGTGGATCCTTATCACGGCACAGTCCATATAGTTTAGATACACCTCGGTGTGAAATCGCTCGGAACATCTCGATCTGACGTCTGAATTCAATGCAAACACTTTCGTCTTTGATCTGATTCAATGCTTTGACCAACACGAGTTTCTGCTCGGCGTTCTCTTCGGATTCCTCTTTGATCTCATGAATCTCGTCTAAGGATGTTTTTGACTTACGTTTCTCTGACTCAACTGCCACCTGAGCACTTTCTTCTTTGACATTTTTTAGTTCGCTGGTCTTTATTTTGCCCACAAAAACATCACCGAATTCTCCTCGTCCGATTTGCACCAATTCAAAGAGACTGCTTCGTGCAAGTGCAATTTGATCAAAGTTCGATGATTTCTTGGATGCTTTTGAATTTGTGCTAGCTACAGTGTCATCACTCTTCTGTGCTCCGTCTGCTTTGACGCCATTATGGTGCACTCCATTTGTTTTCTTGGCTGCCTTTGCTTTGGAGCTTGGCAGACATGGCTCAATCTCGTCCATTTTAATGTCCCCGTTTCCGTTCTCCAGAATTTCCTTGTCGATCAGCACAAGACGAGCCTTGCGCGCTTGGCGGCGACATCGGCACCATAACATTAGTCCGACTACGAGGATAATGTATGCAAAGGCCACCGTCATGGTAATAAGAACTGCACGTGTGATCATAAATCCGTCTCCGGTTTCTTCGGCCATAAAGTCATCGGCGGCTATAGTTAAAACAATCGATTAGAATTCGTAAATAATATATTTTGAAAAGGAATTACGCCCCTTAAGTCGTAAACAAGTAAACTACGAAACATTGAAAAACGTATGAATACACCAGTCTTAATCGACAGTTATCGTAATGAAAAAACACGCGCATACCTTTTACAATCAGCTGTGCCTCTTCACGCTTCAAACCCGCATTACTACCAATCGTACATCCATACCGACCCTCGTCGTCCAGATGCACTTCGGTGATGTGTAACGTTCCGTTTTCTAAAATATGAACTCTAGACGATTCGGAATTATTATTGGTGATATACTGCAGATCCTTGTCCCACTGAACGGTTGGCTTAGGGTCACCTATGGCCTGGCAATGAATCATAGCCGATCCCATTTCAGAAGCCTGTACAGGACCTTCAGGTGCTACAATATAGCGTGGTGCAATCACAGATATAATGACAACCGTTGCGTTTATTGTTCCCTGTGTATTGGTGGCTATGCACGTGTAATTTCCATTATCACTGGCGGATACGTTTTTAAAGAGCAACGTTCCATTTAGATCCTCGAGATTCGGTGGCAGCTCTTCAAATGAATCCTAAAATCAAAGTTTATATTTAAGGTATATTTTAGGTTCATAAGGATTATTATTTTTTTATATGATTGTACAATTACCTTAATCCACTTGACAATAGGTGTCGGAGTTCCTTGTACTTTACAGTGTACTTTGCCTAGAGTTCCAATTTCTAGGTTCTTGGACGTGGGCTGTGGTACAAATCGAAGTTGTTCGATCACTTTCAAGTCAGTGCGTCTAGAGCTCAACGGAATATCTTGTTCGTTAAAAGTTTGGCATTCGTAGGCTCCAATGTCACTGGAGACAACCGAAGTGAATGTTAATGATCCGTTTTTACGATTAACCGATATTCTCGCTGAAATAACAAAAATATTAAGAAAACTACTAGAATGACTATTTAAAAACTTACAATCCTCTCGCATCATTGAACCGTCCATCATACCCTCGGACGTGGGCGGGGTCATCGAGTTAATCTCAATGTGTCGAAACATCTTACCATCCTTCTTCCAACGCACAATATAAGGATTCTTCTTGCTACCCTTGGTTAATTCACAATTCAAAATAGCTGGTTGATTTTCGTCGACAACTAACTTGGCAGTTGACTGCTTGGCCAGATTGGCCGGTGCCATTTCCTCGGAAAACTCCTGAACCTTATCACCTCGTTTGCCACGACACAAGATCATGCCTTTTCCATCGTGTCGAAGACTTTTGAAAATTCGTGTCTGTTCTGCATCATTTTGTCGGTCCCCATTGTAAATCTCTTCGGGTTGCTTGTAAGTGCATCGCCAACCTTTTGGTACCTTCGATGCGTTTGCCTTGCCATTTAATCCAGTGCCGGAAACATCTAGTACGTAGGTCTTGTGACTGAACACTATGCCGGCAACATTAGTGGCAGCACAGCTGTACTCGCCATTGTCAATTGCTGTGGGTGCCTGGATGTTCAGAATGTTTGCCACAATGTTTATGTGTCCATTTGAGAGTTGCCGCAGTGGTGACTGATCCTTGAACCATTCAACGCTGATCGACTCGGAACCTTCGACATGACATTTCAGTATGACGTCGTCTTTGTACTTTGGCGTCGGTGGTTGTTTGCGCACGGTTGCAGAAGTGATCCCTGTAAATTTAAAATAAACATTAAAAACTTGATCTAATAGCTGATTATTTCGTAATATAATAATTTAATCAAGTGTCCCTGCATTTTTTATTTAAATTTTAAATTCATTATGCATGCGATCATAAAATACCGTTAAATAAGCGTGTGTCTTCAATTTTATGCCATACATTGTACAATATATTATCCTGCACAAAAAATATATATATGAAATGATGGTTTTAGTGTCGCTCATAAAAATCCCATAAGCTTCCCCTTGCCACACTTAAATCGAGTGTACACATGGCTCCGCTAAATACAATATGCACACTCTCGACTCTTTGCGAGGGTATCGTGTTCCCAGTGGTGACTTTCCCTTCAACATCCCTCAAAGTGTAATGTGTTTTATTTGTGGAGAAAGCTACCACCACACGAGCACGACAAAGACAACAGCATAAAGTCGTAAAAGTCCCCTTTTTTGCTTATCTCCGCGACACATTGCGTGTGTGTGTGTGTGTTTAATATCCGTCCGGCGCATTTGAATTCGACGCGGTGCGTCGCGACGTTTGCTAGAAGTGTAGTTTGTATACTCCGCCGTTTGCCATCAGGGCGAATGTTTATGTCCCTTTAACACGAACGCGCTTTATGGATAGAGTACGAGTTCTGTAATACCGTCCGTATACCCACATATACATACACATTGTGCGCCATCTTGGAAACCCATAACTTTTTATGGCTTAAACATAAAACTGATGTTGCCATGGTGCGCGCGCGCACATTCACCCGTTACTTTTGGGTCGTAAAGAACAGCCAAACATATACAGACTAGCGAGAACTCACAGTGCCACAATTGTACTAGAATTGTGTATACAAACATATATTATATATATATATGTATATGTACATAAATTCGAAATCGCATTTACACGCGCTTGGGTTTAGTGAGCGCCGCGGTGCCGACAACGACGACGCCGATGCCACCCGTGCGCGCGCGCGTGAGACGCTTTTATTTCATTTAAAATAATGAGAAAGTATGGTGGCTGGCGGGTGGTGCGGCCGGCGGAGCGAAGCACCGATAAATTTTAGCAAATAAAAAAGAGATTTTATAGATTTAAGTTTGTTTCGGAAAAGCGTATCGAATGTTAATGAGATCTGGTAATTTGAAATTTGTGTAGGAATTATGGCAGAGAACTGGCTGGCGGGTTAGAGTAGTTTTAAGTTGTTTATATTTATACAATTATGTTAGATAATAAGTGTTATGATGGATGCTAACTAAAAGCTGTGAAAATTAATCTGTGACTGAATCTGAATCCCATATATTAGAGTCAGAAATGAAAAATGGACTTTGTATCAGATTTTTGTATAAGAAATAGTCATCCATTTTGACAGTATATGTATATTTAATATTTGAACTTCGCGGACAATACAATACAATAGTTCTTCTTGTAAAAAGCGAAACCATTACGGTTTCGCATAGGTAAATTAAATTTACAGTGTCGATTGAATGGCAAAAGAATTGAGAAAGATTGCATTGGAAGCAAGCAAAAAATCCATGAACCTTTTTTTTTCTTGAATTCTTGAATAAACATAATTTGGGAGATTATATTCAATGTCACGTAAAATAATAAAATAATTCATTTCTTTTGAAAATATAATTGGAATAACAACAACCCCAACATAACAACAAAATATATTTTTTGACAAAACATAATTTAATTTATTGATTTATTTTTTTCTCATCATTTATGCATTTTTTTATTTGTTTCATTGCTTCAACCAGCAATTGTAATTTCAGCTCGATCGGATAAAAGGAAACAGGTTTGGAAAATGTCAGTAAAGTAAAGAAGATAAAACAGCATAAACGATATTTGGTAATTCATGATTTTTGGGATTTACTTATTTCAATTTTGAGTTGCTCATTCGAGCTTTTTTTGGCGTATCGTTTCAGAAACATAAGTTTAAATCCACTTATGTTATTATTGTTTTTCAAAAGTTTGGGTAACTTTCAACGCCATTCAAAATGTCAGTACAAACATTTTTTCGAGTTTCTTGTTTCCGGCTAAACAAAAAAACTCGAATGCAAACGGTGGATCAATTGATAGGTAATTTAAATAACTGTCACATAAAAATATGAATAAAATCCGACCGACCTATGACTTATGGGATATAGTGACAAAAAGGTGATATTTTGTATTTGTGTGTGAGAGGTTGGTTGTTGACAAATCTCGTAATACCTAAATTGTACTTTCGACGTAATATTTGTGAAAATCTAAAAAACAATTGCGCACTATTAAAAATAAAAGAAAAACAATAAAATCAATTGACTGATTATAAATAGTATTGCATTTAAAAAATATAAATGAGATCTTAAAAAATAAATGAAATAATAATAATTAAATAATTAATAAAGACATAAATTAATATTATTAATATAAAAACGCGTTTCTACTTTTGAGATCTTTTTTATTTAATTATGAGCGCATTTTATACAATAATAAACTCCAAAAAATAAAAAAATAGATCTTTCGAAGAGAGCTCATTTCTTTAATATTGTTGTTATGTATTTTTTTTCGAAACCATTTATTTATTTTGGTTCTCAAATGTTTTGATTTCATTTGTTTTAAATTGTTCTCATAAACTCATTATTTGACATACAATTTTAAATAAAAACATCAATTTTACATTTATTTTGAAAGTTAATTGTTTTTGTACCTAAACTTTTTTTAAAGAAGCTGAGGTGTAAGAACATAAATTGCATATTTTAGATTGCATATTTCTGGTATCCATTATTGAATAAAGATGCACTCATAATTAAATAAAAATGATCGAATATAATTATATAATTTTTTGAACCTTTTTTACTAAACAAAAGATGGGAATTCCTAATTAGAAAATGTAGAAACCCAATAGATCAGTTATGTATAAAAAGTGGAAACACTCACTAATACTTGGATAAAAACAAGGCATGACCAAGACTGGCCACACTTCTGGTGTCAGTTAGCTACTTTTTTTAAATTTGAAAACCAATCGAAATTAATATCTTGATTTATAAAAAGTCAATTTGTTTTATTTTTTAGATTTTCTATGCAATTTTACTGGCATATTCTTTAATTCGAGAAATTTTAACTCGTGTCAACTATTCTCAGAACAATCATAATTTTCAGTATTCAGGTTCATAAATCTTCTATAGTTAAAATAAAATTTTGACAAAAAAAAATAATCGATACTTGGAAAAAGTTCACAAAAAAGCATACACAAAAAAGCGCACGACTTGTTGTTGTTGTATGTATTTGCTTGATCTGTATTTTGGGAAATGGTCAATTGAGGATTTCGGTTTGTTCACATCTCTAAACTTAATATATGAGCATATATTTGCACAACACAAAAAAGCATCTAAATCATTGCATAAATCATAAAAACCTCACGAACATGCGCTAAGCCGTCGCGTTGCCGCGCCGCCCAGCTTCGTGTGAATTGTCCATTTTTCATCAGCACTCACATTATCTTCTTTGATAGAATTTTGTTTGTTCCTATATAAATTCCCGCGATGAGCTTCGGGTGCCCAGTTCCACAGAAACTTCATACAATTCTGAGAGGAACGCACTGCTCCGCGTGTATAAACAACAAAAAGCGGCGCATTAAGCAAATAAATCAATGCTAGACATAATGTGCATCACCGGTGGCACCTTTTTCTATAGTTATATGTAATATATAGGTTTACGCCTATGTATATGTGTTTGTGTACATTAACGCATATGCTGCGCATTATATCTCTTTGTGAACATAAACAGAATATTTTATATGTGTAATGTGTATATACTATGTAATATGGATGCTTAAATGAACACTCAGTACATTTGTATATACACCACTTGATGTATACTGTGTTATAGCTGCTCTAAGGCTGCTCAGTTAATTATACACAAAGCATAACTTTTTTCTTCTATACAGCTTACTTGGTGGTGTTTACACTAACCTTTATGTCGTGTAAACAACATAACTGCATTTTCGAGTCAAATATTACGTGTTAAATATTGTATATATATATATATATATATGTATATAAGAAACGCGTTGTGTGGGTATTCTTAAACGTTATAAAATACTAAAAGCTCGGATTGTGTATATGCAATGTATATACATAATATGATGCGCTTGAGAGGACTCATTTTGGGGTCACTGCCAATGAAATTCTTGTAAACACATTGGCGCAATTTAAAATTACAAATCCACCCCTGCGGTCGTGTCCTTTTGTCCGGCGTGGCGAGTTTATAAAAGAGACATTGAAACTGGATCCGACATGCGCGGCACCGCTAAATTGTTTGATGTGCTTTCATTCGTCTGGTTTTTTGTTAGCACACGCACACAAAACATACAATAAACCGACTGTGAGACTGTGATAACTAAGCCTGTTGTTGACTTACTTTTTACATTTTAATTGATAATGTTACCCTTTAGAATTTTATATTTTTATTTAGAGGGGGTTAAACACGTGCGAAAGAAAGGTGTATTGTACCTTGAATCCGACAGTATAATATATTCTCAGAACTGTTCCACCTACGACGCATCCATATAATATTATGCCCTCATGAGTACATTATATTATTTGTACAAACAACCAAAAACAGAGCGAGGATACCTACACAAACAAAACCCATTTAGACTATAATATATTTGTGATGCGTCGGGGGATCACCAGAATTACTAATTTACAAAGCCGGGTCATAAATTTAACGCACTTATGGGATCGGATGTTTTGCTTAATAGAGCATCTACTCTATGCATACACTAAAACACCGCAACGGTATATTATGCTATAAAAACATAAACAGAACATAATATTATGCTCGACGTGTGTGCTCTGATCTCTGATGTATATACGTAGGTTTTTGTATATGACGGTAAGGTGATATCCACTGAGTAATTATATGTTTTATGGAGGAGCCTTTTCAGAAGGATTTTAAATATATAAATATTTGTAATTTTTCAAACCGTATATTCAAGTAGTATACATATATAGGTTTTTATTCGGTTTTTACATAACAAGATAAAATAAAAAAAACTTCCGGATTGTCTTGAAATTATAATACAAATACCTCACATTCGTATTCATTCCCTGTTATACGATAAGTACTACAATTTAGACACTACCTCAAAGTTTTCGAAACCCACAACTTGGAAACTTCTTATATATGATTATATATAGTATCGCACACGAAAACGTAATTCCCAGGCAAAGGAAAAACTTTGCGTCTTCGTCCGCCTTCGTAGTCGGTTGCCAATTTCACTTGCGCGCGCACGTGCGAAAGTCAACATAAATATCCGGTGACAATTGGTTGGGTGGAAGCGGGTGGTTTTGCACGCAGGCTTTTCTTTGTGTACACGCACCAGGCACGCACGCTTATCCGTTCCTATTGATCTGACCTAATTCTAGCTTTGCACGATTTTTTACAAGCTCATAGACACACACACCCACACACTTTGCGAGGAGAGCAGCTAAGTGCGTATAACATATATAATGTTATATACTATATATACAATAGAGCAGTCACCGTTGTCGAAACAACAACAATAACAAGTAGTTAAGAATTCTAAATCCTTGAAATCATTTCGTCACGCCCTTATCACATAAAATGTATTCGGCGATATTTTGATAGATATGTGCGTCACGTATACCCTATTTTGCGCCAGCCATTTCGAAAGTGTTTAGGTGCGTCTAAAGGCTTTGCACATATTACAGATACACTTACACATATGCCTTAGGTTACACAGAATATATATTTATATATATATATATATATATATATATCAACATATAACCGACGAAGGTATAATTTGGTAATATATGAAAATTAATAATAACGGCTAGAACGTGGGACGCACAAATTGTGTGTGATCAACTCACACAGACACTAATGCACACACATACAGGCCCGAAATAACAAACTCACACTATCACGCAATAGCAAAGCGGATGAAAGTCAAGATTTCTGGGGCTATCGGGATTTTAGGCATTCATGCTTAACGATGTGTGTACACATCTCGATGAATTGGAACAAGTTATATGGTGTTGTAAGCGCACATAGGGTGACTGAGGATCAAGTTGAATTTTATATTATTTTAATAGAAATACTGGAATTTTATTCAAATTAAATAACTTTTTTTAAATTAATATAAAATGGACTTACATCTCCCGGACATTTGAATAAAAAACGTTTATAAAAGTGAACTTAAACCCCGCAGTATTTCATAAAATATGATATATTTCTATTTTTGCTATTTTACAATCAACAGCTATTATTAAAAATTAAAAAAAAATCCGCGGGATAAAAGTATATACAAAAAACACAAAAACCGTCGGATAAAAGTCCATTTGATAAAATACGGATATAAGTCCGTCGTATAAAAATTAACAAATTATATGATTTATAAAAAATAAAAATATATATATAAAAATAAAAAAAAAATTAAAAAAAAAGTAAAAAACGTTAGTATTTTTTACAGTGTTTTTTTTACTTTTAACAATGACTTCTATATAATTTGTAAAATTCTCATTATTAATTTTTTTACTGCTGGTGTGATTCAAACTAATATTCAAAGTCATTTAAAAGTTAAAGCAGTTAACGGTTTTAATGATTGCATTATAATTATACGGTATATTATGACCTCCAACTAACTATTTTAATAGAAATTGTGATAAAGATTTTGGTCTGAAAAAAATTGGCTTAATGTTGAAATATTAATAAATATGTACTCAATAGTTTAAAATTCAATTTTTATTTTTAGTCAAAAATCACCCAAAATCCAAAATAAAACGTCCGTCACATGGTGTGACTGCCATATCAAAAGATAGTATATATTCTCGTATAAAATGCGATTCAAGTTAACACTAAACCGTAATCAAAGAAGAAATTAAACCAATTATGTTTTCATCTTTAAGTGGAATAAATATGAATAATTATTTCAAAAATCATGTATGTTAATATTTCCTCCCTAACAATCGTTAGCTAATACTTTTTATATGTATGTTTCATATAAGCAAAGTATATTATATAAGTTAAGACATTTTCATCCACCCTGTACCATATTGTCATAAATACAAATACAGAGACAATAAAACATACATTTACATTTTGTATGCATTAGGATATAAGGGATACAATGATTCCATTCTACCGGAAATTTTGTTCGATTATTTTTAATAACATATTTTATTTGTATAAATATATCCAAACTTCTTTAGTTATATATTAAATCTAAATAGGCACTTGACAAAAAATGACACACAAAATGAAAACATAAAATTAAATTTGGAGACACGAATATGTTTTTCAACAAAGGCACTTATTATTTTTTTAATTAATTATCAAATTATCAAATTTTACAGATCAAGACCGGTGCTCAAAGCTATTACCGAACAAAACTAGATTCTTTTTTGTGTAAACCATCCAGAGATTTACGGTTAAATCTCCATTTGATATCGTTATTTATCTGGCAGTTTAGTAAAAAAAACTTTCTAGCCAACTAACCTGTAGTTAGTTAGTTAGTTAGTTAGTTAAAGTTAAAATCAGAAAAAAAAGCTTTAATATTTCCAATAAAATAAAAACTGACTCATCTTCATCGTATATAGTGATTAAATTTGCGGTCCGCAATCGATTCATTAGGCCATATTTGCATTGGATAATCACGACGTATCAATTCTGGCAAATTGGAAAATTGAGGTGACCGTGCCCATGTATTTGCGTTCTTCCTCTTAAGTCGTTTTCAATTCTTCGAACCGCACCGCCCGCAAAACCACAGAAATGCAACAACAATACCACGCAGAAGCATCGAAATTAATGCGAGTTTCATAAAAGAGGCTTTATTGAAGGAATACATCAATGCTGTGGTATACATGCATGCATATAACACGCACATATTCACAGAACAACCGAAGTCGACGTGCACACACAACCTCTAATTTAGACTGTAATTTTCTCCTCTCATCTTTGTGCGAACGTGCGTCGTGTCGTCTTCTTCTTTAACATTGTCTTAGACAGAGTCACAGGGGAAAAAGGAGGTTGGCAAGATCACCTCGCGTATGGTGTTCATTTAATGATAGGTTTGCTTCAAATTACCAGTCCGTGTTTATGTTTTTTTTTGTTTTTCCCTTTATGTCGGCCGGGCGTTTTCTGATGGAATAACACACGCATGCGCGCCAGCCTACAAGATTTATGTATTTTTATTGCTTTTTATGATTTTATGAGACGGTTTTTGTTTTATTTGTGTTTTGTGTTCCGAAGACTTGCGCGCAAACCACAGACCAAAAGGGCTTCAGCTCGCGCGCTCTCTCACAAGAATTTTTTTAATAAAAATAACCGCGAGCTCACTCAGGAAAACACGTTTTTGCGGTATGCCGGTGCCGCCGCCGCGTGCGCATTTTACTTTTGCGGTGATTTTACAACGTATTACAAATGGCACTCGTATGCCGCGCACTCATGTATTGTAACATATACTTTATATACAGATAAATATTTCATATATATATATATAATGTATATATTTTTCGTACGAGCATAGGAAACAATTTAAGCGATTTCAGAAATCGATTAATTGGTGTTGTTATTGGTGCTGTATCAGATTCAGATTGTGTGCTGGCCAAGTTTGTTTATTTTTTGTTGTATAACTGTAGAAATTTGTATATACATATAGAGCTGAAGGTGTTTGGCAAGCGACTCTTCATGTATTTGTATATTGATAAGAGTTTTTGTGGGCAAAAATCTCATTACCCTTTTGCTTTTAAAATACTTATTATCAGTGATGTTAGAATTATAGTATATGTCAGGATGTTAAGTGATATAATTGTATTTCGATGCACAAATGTAGCACTCTATAGAACATTTTAAATTACAGTTTTATTTCTAATTGTTTTTTTTTTTAAATTCCTAATATAAAGAGACTATATTATGCTATATTTTGGCAAGATTGCAAAGCGAAGTAGCTGTTCCGGCATAATCAACTTTTTGTGTCTAAAATAGACGATATTAAACACCGCATACTGCTGAGTGGCTTGAGACAGTTATAGAAGCAGTTCGAAGCGATCGAAGACCCAATAATCGGCCGGATAGGTTATGCCCCGCATAATGCTCACAGAGAAGGAAAGAAACATCATGCGTTCCATTACTGGATGGCTGCACAGCGACGGTCAGATCTGGCCCCCAAAAAATAAAATATTACTTTTATAATATGTGATTTCCAGAGTTTTGGCTTGGCAAATTTATGACAAGAGAGGATATAATTCGTATATATATTCGCAGCACCACCCGCAGTGTACATAGTAAAGCTTTAAAATAACTTGCGATCTAGCTGACATAGCTGATGGAAAGGTGGGTAGTATGTTACTCTGCTCCGACCGCTGAAAAAATAGACCTTTAGTTTTGTAGAGTTTCAATTATACTTCTATGTACTCAACAAGTATAAAAATTAATTGAAATATTTTTAAAAAAATCTGGAAATATTATCATGGAAACAAATGTACAAAACCTTGACCGATAACGATAGCATAAGTTGTAATTCAATCTTATTCGCTGCATTTCTTTAAATGTTGTGGATGTTGTGGATTTAAATGATGTGGTAGACTGAACGCCCGTCAACAATATTAGAACAATGGCTCAGCCGCCATTTCGTATCGATAGCCAAAAAAAATATATGTATTTTCGAGGAAAAATCTTGAAATTAGGTAATTTTTCGTGGGCTTAGAGTGGTGTAACCCCTTAAACAAATGCTCTCAATAGTTTGTCGTATGCAAAAAGTTTCGCTACATTATACTTGCCTCTTTTTTATTCATATTGAAATGTTTGTCAACATTATATATGCCATAAGCTGTACTTTATATTTCCCCCATTAAACATAGAAATTAACTGCTTGCACGTATATAATTCCAGAACACGCATTAAGTGTGATACCGCGAACATATCCTCTCTAAATACACAATACACAATACACATATAGGCCTATATATTATACCTACTAAGTGAGTGTATGTGAAGACATATCTCTCGAATGTAAAACCGACAAATTAACGTTTCGCATACATTGCATCGCACTACTGTTATTATATATGCACTTGCACGTGTATATCACCTTGCCTAGATCCAAATTTCCATCCCCTATTCAATTTGTCTGATTGGCTGCTTATGAGAGTGTGCGCGCACCCATTCATATGTGAATTGCATCTCATTACAACCTACATACACACGCACCCACACATTCTTAATATAACATACTATACATATATGTATAAATAAGTATATATACATATTTATAGGAAGAGAAGAGTTGACGACGTCGACGACAACACGGCCTGCCACTGCTGCTGGCGGAAAAGTGTTCTTGATGCCATGCCTATACTATATATTATGCGCGTTGTTCGAATTTTCCGCCTGTACGCTTGCATTCACGTAGCGAGCATCGAGCATACAATAAGAATATTGTTGGTATATGCACTTGTATTTTTTGCGATTCCTCGACATACAATGAAATGCATTTAAAATCGAGTGCTCCCCGTAAATGTATATATGCTGTATATGTTATTATTATATACCCGCAGCATGTCATTATATGCATAATGGTTGTATATGTGTGCATGCGACATATACACGCCATTGCGCCTCGTCGAGAGTAAAAAGCAGCATAACAATGCAGGCCATTCAGTGCAAGATGTAATGTATACATACATATATATATATATATATACATACATATTATAAATGTATATTTTATATTTTATGTAATATGGGTTAGATATGAACACGCGGATTCTGTGCATAGGTCATTCATTTTTTGAGACGTTTTATAGAAAATGAAACGATCTGAGAAATGTATGGCGACAGTAAACTGGTGACCGTATCATCTTGTGAAAGATTATATTGTGTCGTTAGATTTAATTTTTTAAAGGAATTTATATGTACATATATGTTAATGTTTACGCTCATCATAATAAAATCACGTAATTTACATCGAATTCATCAAACTGCTGCCGGCGCACACACATAAAATACGGTTATTTCTTTATCTTGTATTTTATAGTCGTTTAATGTAATTGCAGCATGTAAATGTGTATTCTTACAGAACACACATCATGTTTTATATATTTTTTCTCTATGTAATATACTCGCCCAAGATTTACAACCGTATATACAATTATTCTTATATACATATATTTATGTATGTATTTTGTATATATATTTTATTATGTATTATGCTTATAATCAGTTAATCAGTTTGCAGCATAGTGGCGCCGCAAAGGCAGGTCGGGCTGTTTGTACTTTAGTCGTCTGACTCAGGTGTGCTATATATATATATATATATATATATATATTTGTAAAATTTAAGTCGTTAGCACGCGTGTTGACTCTTAATATGGTCGCATTATGTTATAATGAAGTAGCGAGAACAGACAGGTAGATGGTTCAATACTGAAATAATATACAGATTTAACATTTAACAGAACAATCACAAATTTGGTAAAAGCAATGCATTTTGAAAATTTGAAAAATGTACATTGTAAGACAACTAATTGGAAAAGACATAATTTTTTATGTATTTATTGTACCAGAAACTATTTTAATATATTATAGATCAAATGGTTTTATTTGTTATATATTGTATGCCTTGAGAATCCTTATATGGCTGGTATACATTTGAAGAACAAAGGAAAGTACTAATTAAACTACGAACGCGACATTATTAAGAAGAATATCAGTAGCGAAGTCTAACTCTACGGATGCTCCATCTGACTCGAAAGGGCCCAACAAGAGGAGAGTCGCGGATGACACTACTACTCCGAAAGACAGAGAGGCGAAAAGGTGACAAGATCCAGTCTCTCTCGCAGCATCGCTGAAGTTGTAGCTAGCGAGTGCAGAGTTGCCATCGCAAATATGAATGATCCAGTCTAGACAAAGCTGTGGCTTGTGGACATCGTCAAAAAGTTTGGATGTATTCAACTGTACTCTGGCTCTGATTCTACTGGACGAAATCCCAACGGCCAGGACAGTTATAGTTAACATATAACTCGAGAAAATGGTGTAGATGACGAGAAGGTTCAATTAAGATTGTCTCTGCTACCAAGTGAACAGAAAAAAGAAAGAGAAAACCAAGAATAGTTTTTGTCTGATTTTTGCTGCCGGTGAATCCACACTTGCTCTCTGCTAGACGGATCGAATCTTCTCTACTATGAGGCGACAAAGGTGTCGGTCATCCTAATTAAAAGGAAAGCAAGACCACCAAATGACGATGGGCCTAGAGTGATACCGAATCCAGGTGCAGCAGAATACAATATTCATCACTTCATAGGGGCTAGGAGAAATCCAAGCCAAAGTTGAATAGTGAGCTCTTCGGATGTGGTGTAGGCAATATAATTATTGCATATATGATGGCTGTAAAACATCTCAGGGCGTTGAGAGTAGTGGTAGCATCCACAATAATATTTATAATAAACATTCTTTGTTTCAGATCCTAACAAGATCGGACGAGCACAATGGGTTTGCATTGAGACCTAGCAGGTTTGTTCATTTTTTTAGATTTATTGTATATAAGAGATGAAAAGAGAAAACAACAAACTGGTTTAGAATTGATTAATAGATGACTGCTAAAAACTTTTAAGTTGTTTGGGTCTTACTTTTCTCTATTATTTTCAGACAAGGAAAGGCTACCAAAAGAATAAGTGTAATCTTAATAACAAAAAGTAAGCCTTGAAATAGTACGAACATTTATTTAATATGTTTTCCTTAGAAAAACTTTAGCTGGAATTATGGTTTTTATATAAACATTGAAAATGTCTATAACTTTATTTTGGACATCTATCTACAACCATCAAAAAAGTTTATTTGTGCAAAGCGTAAAAATAAAATTTATATGTTTTTTAGAATACAATCTTCTGTATTCACACTCAAAATTAAAAAAATTTAGGTATTTTTAGGAATTTTAAACCTGATTTTCTCATGAAAAACTTTCAAATAAAATTCTAAAATTTCTTAAAATTTATATTGCGATTATAGTGTAATAAGACTTTTAAAGGGTCTAAAATTACTAAATTTTGAGTGTGAATACAGCAGAATGTATTCAATATTTTAATCAAATAAATTAGTTCTGTAGAAACTTCGAAGCCTTCTACAAGGTGTTTTTTTAGAGGTTTGGTTTTCAAGACAGCACTACTTTTTTCGTAGATGGTCTTTTTGACAGCTTACACTTGATTTATGCTCAGTTTGGTTTGCCATTTCATAATGAATAGACTTACACTTGAACAACGTTTGCAAATCGTGC
>JANSTU010048043.1:0-10299 GCA_027564075.1 Bolitophila hybrida | reverse complement strand
GCGACTCTAACAACTTTGCAGGGCAAATGCGCATATTTTTGAGATATCTCTATGCACCGAGATCTATCTTACTATTTATATTCGAAATTGTGAATCATCAACGCCATAATACACTTATTGTTCTATGCATGGTGCGTGTTTATATGTTAATTGATGGCATTAATGTTCCGTTATTCCAAATCAATAACCTAGGCTGTCGTGGCTGACTAGGTGATGTTTTGGAATTAAATTAAGTGAAGGATTTGCTGGCATAGTATTGCTGAAGAGTGCTAATGGTGCGAATGTACCTCGAAATTCGTTCCTGATTGTGCTGTTGATGTGGGTCATGAAGACTGGCTGTGGGGAAGTCCAATGTTTCCAAGATGTTTGTCGATGGATGGTGTATCTGCGAACTTCTTGATTTTCTGGATGCTTTGGTTATCCAACTTAATGTCTTGTAGCAAGCGACAAGCGATATATATATCCTGTTATCAAAGATTTCCGCAAGGCATGTCAGTTGGTTCTTCAGTTGATGCGCATGGAAGCTGTAGCGATTTATCTGTCATTGTCAATTTCTTTCCTTGATCAATGCAAGTACATCTGGGGGAAGCGACACGTGACAATTTGCTGCATACAAACTCCAAATTTGTGTATATGGCCATAGGTGTTTTAGGGCCAGTAGACCTTTCTTAACGTTTTTGGAAAACGTCCTCATACCCAGCAGGATCTACGCCATTTATTCCGCGCAAATCGAGTTCAAAGTCTGTGCGTGAACATGTGGCTGATTTCAGGAGTGTCCAGAAGAACCAACGTTCTCGTCAAGGCGAGGTGGTATCCACAATATTACAAGCACGGTGTGGTGGAAGGGAGAGGTGGTGGAAGGGAGAGGAGGCTACTCATGGGTGCGGTTGATGCAGACAAAACTTCTGGAACGAGTAGACAGAATGACATCAATAGTTTGCCTGCTGGACCAGTTCACATGTGGTAGAAGAACGTGACAAAGTATTACAAGAGGCGCGAAAATCATATATAGAAAACGTATTAGGGACAGATGTAGCTGTGGTTAAATGGATCAGAAGAAGAACCCCTAACCTACGCAGTAGTTGACAAACAAGGCGAAATGAGTGCCGAGTTTAAGTATTAGAAATGGTGTCTGAAGCTACATCTGCAACAGAAGAGCATGTATTCAAAAGGCAAGCTAAGAGTGGTCGCTTCGCTCGCGTTAGCACTATATGAAGCAAGTATATGGTCATCGGCCCTGAGCTTCCAGTACGCAAGAGAACTACTGAATCGAACAATATAATAATAATAATAATAATAATAATAATAGAGTAATGTCCATTCTACGCTGATGTTCGCAGTTTGAGCATGTTTGGTGTCACTGTGGTAGGAGGTGAATCTGACGTCGGGAACTCGTTGATGTCGCAGGAGACATACCCGTCAAACAATTTAACGTTTTGCGCATGCAATGCGTCCGTATTGCGACTAAACTTCATCAAGCAAAATTATTGCGACAAACTTAAATAAATAAATAAATGCGATTGTCTCAAGCAAAATACATAAAAAAGAATTAAACTTACCCTGCTTATTGTGTCGGTCTTTGTTGATGAATTGGTAGTAAATTCAGCACATTGCCACTGATCTGCAAAAAATAACTGAAATGTATTATTTATTTGCAAAAATACTAAGGTTTGAGTTAAATATTGTTATTATATTTTGTTGTCCTCTGATGATGGTGTCCGAGTATCGAAATATCATCCAACAGCCCACCACATTGGTTTATCAGCGTTGAAGTCACTCAATATTAGTTTTGCTAGGTTTAGAGAATGATCGATGTCAACTCAACAATTTCTTTTATGAGTGGTCAAGAGAGGTTGGTTAGTGTGTCTTCTTTTCTGGGATAAAGATAGGGTCCTTTTATTGACCCTTTATTGACCTTTATTTGACCTTTTATAACCCTAAGCCAGGGTTAGGATAGTGCGAGCACTGTATGTACTAATCAATCATCGCGCACTATACCCAAATATTATTAACTGAAATCACTTCTTAGTTCTTAAAATGTCTGATGATTTATTATATAAATCTATGTGACAACAATCGTCCACAGCGCCTGTGACAAAATGTAGCTCTATTCGGTGGTGCCAACGTTACAGACTGAGCAACATACAGTGCAGGGCACAAAGAAAGTCTCAATTAACAGTGAAGAGCACAAATAAAGTTACAATAAACATAACAACATTTATTTTTATTAAATCTAAATAATTAATTTGGGACATTCCATCAGGTTGTCATATACGATCGTCCGCCACTGGTCACAACAATATACTAATCACTATGCAAATTAAGCTATCGATAATAATACATAACGATCTCGGCATTAATACTCTTGACATTAATACACTACACCATAATGAATCTTCAAGTATATACATATGTACCATCCTAATTAATATGAAATTGGTTCAAACTGAATTTCCAGTAGTTTTTATGAAAAAGGCGTCTATATTTGTCTGAATTTTTGGTTACATAAGGAAAGTTTTACATTAATTAATAAAACACCATTAACGCCCATCCTGGAAATTGGCTTGCAATCAATTCCTATTTCTTCGGGTCTGGCATATTTAATCTACATATATATAAAATGCGATGCACCAAAAGTTTGGCTTGATTTAAAACAGTTATTTAGACAGTTATTATTATATTATTGCACGCAGTGCAGCAACCGCGTGCCTTCTGTAGCGAGTTATTAAAACTAAAAATAAACATAGTGCTAAACTTAATAAAAAAATAATATATATACATTGCCAGCGTTAAATTTGCCTCTATAAGCAACATAGCGAACTAGTTTTTTGTTTCATTTTTTGCGGTATTACCCGACTTTTCTAGACTGACGCTGAACGTGCTCGAGGTGAGGCCGCTGCACTGCAGGAGAAGCTCGAAAAGAGTCAAGGCGAGGTCTATAGACTCAAGGCAAAACTTGAAAATGCTCAGGGTGAACAGGAAGCATTGCGACAGGAACTCGAACGTGCCCAGGGCGGTGTACAGCGTATTCATAGTGATCGTGATAAGGTATTTCCGTAAATTGGTCAATTTACTACTTTTAATGATTTTATATTATAGGCACTTGCTGATTTGGATAAATCACGAGAGGAACTTGAACGTACGCAGGCCACGCTGGGCAAGTCACAGTTGCAACAGGAGAAACTACAGAATTCTCTAGACAAGGCCCAAACAGAGGTGGATCATCTGCAGGAACGACTGGACAAGCACAATGTTGAAACGCGTCGCCTAGCATTGGAGAAAGAAAAGCAAATGTACGATTTTGAAAATTTGCAAGCTCAATTGGACAAGGCACTGGGATCAGCTGCTCGTATACAAAAGGAACGTGAAGCATTGGGAATGGACACAGAACGTTTCAAGGAGAAGGCAGATAAGGCACAGGCCGCAGTACAGCGTATTCAAAAAGAACGTGATCTGATCTCGGATGAATTGGACAGTTACAAGGAACGTTTCGAGAGTAACCAGGCAATGGCAATGAAAGCGGCACGAGACAAGGAACAGCTTCAGACAGAGTTGGAGGTTGTCAAGGATCGATGGGAGAAAGCACATATGATTCATCAGAAATTACAGGTATTGTTTTTAAAGTTTATTCAAATAAATGAATTCCTTAATTTCGCTATGAATTTTTAGATTGAACGCGATGACGCCTACTCGGAAATCGAGATACTCAAAGAGAAACTGGACAAAGCACTGTATGCCAGTCAAAAGTTAATTGACGAAAAGGATACGTCAAACAAGGAATTCGAGAAGATGCTCGAGAAATACGATAGAGCACAAAATGAGATTTACCGCCTGCAATCACGCGCAGACACCTCAGAAGCTGATCGCAATCGCTTGGAAGTTGAGTCGGAACGTTCCGCATTGGTGGCGAACAAAGCTCGCGAGGACTTACGTAAATTACAAGAGGAAAGCTCTAGATTGCAAGAAGCCTGCGATAGAATTGCTCTACAACTTACCCGCTCAAAGGAAGTTGAAGAAAAAGCCCGTGAAGAACTTGAAATTGCACGTGAACGCATGGAGAAAACACAAACCGACCTTAGGCGTACAATTGGTGAAAAAGAAATGCTTCAAACTGAATACGAACGAGTCAACTATGAGCTGGAGCGTGCAACGCATACGCATGCGAAGAGCAATGCAGCCCTGGACTCCGCACAGGAAGAGGCGGCTCGGTGCAGTTTAGAACTTGATAAGATGCGTGAACGCTACGAGAAGAGTCAAACTGAACTGAGACGTTTGCAGGAACAGGAAACGTACAGTCGTGACAGTCGACGATTCAAGGAGGAAAACGAAAAACTACGTGATCGTATGGAGAAGATTCTAATGGAAATGGAGGCGGTCAAGAATAAGTCACAGTACGAGCACGAAAGTCATGAGAAGCACAAAGAGAAGTACGAGGCAAGAGAGAATGAAATTCAGATTGTTGAGACAAAACTGCACGAGGTATCACTGCAACTGGAACTGTCCAAGGGTGAAGTGGCCAAACTGATTTCAAACCAAGTAACCGAATTATTGAATTTAATAGAAATGATCTTTTTACTAATTGCTTGTCCTTTAATATTTTTTTCAGGAGAAACAACGCAGCGAACTGGAACGTGCACATATTGAGTGCGAGAAAGTGCGCGACAAACATGAGAAGTTAATAAAAGATGCAGAACGTATGCGTCAGACAGACCGGCCGCCGATCAACGCTATCAGTCCGGGACTTGTAAATCCGGCCGATAGAGCTGAAGTCGATAGACTTCGAGATCGTCTTGAGAAGGCTCTACAAGTAAATCAACTATTATACAACTTTCTTGAAAAACACGTACAAAATCAATTTCAGACTAGAGACGCCACCGAACTGGAGGCCGGTCGTCTGGCAAAAGAGCTCGAGAAAGCACAGTTGCATCTGGCCAAACAGCAAGAAGCTAATGAGTCGACACGCATTGAATTCGAACGGATGTCCGCTGAGCTCAGCAAGTTCCACGAACGTCTCGAACGGTCCGAAGCGGAGAAGGAAGCACTGAAACAATCAACGAAAATGTTTGAACGTCAAAGTGCACACTCGGGACAAATGGAGGGAACACTACGAAAATTAGAGGCAGAAACGAAACAGTTAACCATGGAACGGTAATAAAAATTTCGAATTTCTAGTGATCAAAAAATCCACAGACACATGAATTTATTGATGAAATGATTTTTATTTTGTTCCAGTGACCAATTGATTCAGCAGCTGGAGAAGAGTCAAGATATGCTGATGAACTTCCAGCAGGAGCTTAACGCTACCGAAGCAGAACTGCAGCGTCAACGAGAAGAGAACAAGAGGTAGATATAAATAATAAAATAGCAAAAATTGGTTATAAAGAGTTTGGACTGTTGATGGTGTTTATCTTTTAAGAAAACTCCGGATACAGATTTGGTTGTCTTCGTAGATGAGTTTCGTCCGTTAAAATCAAATATCAAACAGTGATTTGAAACTTGTTCTTAACAGACATCTGACAATACATAGATGACAAGGCTTTGCAATACTGTTTCTTGCAACAGCAGCTTCCACTTCTACCACTTACACTAATAACTCTGGGATTTGCTGTTAACCAATACGAGTACGGTAGAAGATCTGGCTTTCCGTTTGATAAAAAAAATTACCGACACCTCTGTGGCTTGATAGTACATGAAATTAGATCCGTCTATCAAGGTGGCTTCACTGGCAGCGCCATTCTGTGTTTTCGCCTTAGTTTGATCCTTACCAAAATGGGTGCCTCTACCTTTAGTAGTCGGTAGCGAGCCTCTAAACTAACGCTCTTCTAGCATTGGTTGGGATTCTACGGGCCTGAGTACGATTGTGGATCCTTATTATCTCCAGTAGCTTCTCCAATTTCTCCTGAGCCGTTTCTTTTGCCTTTTTCCTGAGCGCAGAGAATCTGGACCAAACTACTCTTCGCTTCATTTATCTCCTCAATTAATCTTCTGGAAGTATTATTTGACCTACCTAATGATTCGTATTCAGGAGATTAGCACCTTCAATTTAGCCGCTACGGCAACAATGCCGAGAATATAGACTGAGAAGTAAACAAAAGCACTGCGTTCTAATATCTAGTTTTATTAATCAATTGTAAGGGTTTAGCAACATCGAAATTTTTCAATCGTTTTTTCGCCGAGCGCTTCAAGCATTTCAAACAGTTAAGTCATGGTGTTGAAATTTCTAACGGCATTTCCGTTTAATGACATATTCAGCTTTCGCATGTCACGCATGTGACATTGCTGATTGTCGTTTTCTCGTGGTAATTGTCCATAGCGCAAACCAAAGTCGCCTTAGGTCTTGGTGTTGGTATTGAGTTCACACAACAATATACTTCACTTCGCCTTTTTGTCCAATCTGCTGTTACTGGTTTGAGTTTCGCGTCGGCAACAACACTAAAGAGTAAAACTTTAATGAGCCGCATCTCCATACGGTACTTCCAGACAAAGTAATTGTCAATGTCTAATGTTGCCAATGAAACCTAACCTCAAAGCCATTATTTTGGACGTTTTTCAACATAAACTGTTCTTGTACGTGATTATAAAGAGTTTTGACTGATTATGGTGTTTATCTTTATGGAAAACTCCGGATACTCGATGATTCTTTTGACAGTAGAAAACAATTCATATAATTTACAGGTTTAGAGATGCATGCACACTGTTAAATCAAATACTGCAAATTAAGTACGAATGTAATTAATAATTACAATAAATTATAGTAGGTCTCATAAGCTACCAACTCCACCGCATGCACAAGAATCCCAGCGACTACAAGCTGAAATTCAAGCGCTCAAACAGCGACTTCAGGAGACTGGAGCACGCGGTGACAACGAGCTGGAACAATGGAGAAAGGTTGTCGAACAGGAGAAAAATCGTGGTGATCAAGCCGAAAAGGCCGCCAACGAAATGCACAAGAGGGTTCAGGTATAAAAAAAAATATATTAAAATAAATAAACAAAATCTGACAAAAATGTCTACAAATGCACAGGCAATGGAGAAGCAACTGCAGCAGCAACACCAGCAAATGGCTAATCTCCAGAAACAGGCAGCAGCTACAGCTGGACCTTCAGCACCACCGCCGCAAAATCCTCAGGAAATCGAACGACTGAAGAAAGAACTGCAGGCATCCAATGTTGAGAAAGAACGATTCCAGGCACAATTGGAGATGTTGGTACAGGAGTTAGAGCGTAGTCAGGTAAATTAATATTACATTTACTTATTTACCTAGGATAAACCCACGAATTCCTAATAGCTTGCCCTCAACGAGGCTACAAACAATATGCAAGCAGCACAGGCACAAGCTCAACAGCAAAACGGTAAAACATCAATTGATGAATCCCAACGCAAGCAAATCGAAGCACAGCTCAAGCAAATGGAGGAAGTTAAAAAACAATTGGATGGTCAGGCAAAGGCCATCGATGGTGAACGCAAGCTATTTGAAGAACAGAGGTTTGTCAAATGGTAACCGATAATGAGCAATACTAAGTTTAGTTTCTACTTTGCAGAAAGGCAATTGAGGCCAAACGAAAGGACATTGAAGAAAAGGAAAAGAAACTAGTGGAATTCGATCGACAGTTGCAAAAGAGAAAGGAACAGATGGACCAATTGGAGAAGTCATTGCAAAAGGTATGCAAACAAATTAGAACATTTTGCGTCTTTTACTAAAACAAAATATGTTTATAGGCTGGAGGCACAGCTGCTGCAGCCGGTGAACTAAACAAGAAGCTAACCGAAACCCAGCGACAGTTGGAAGCGTAAGTTATTTGGTCGTTCTACAAAGTCTGTACAGTTCTAATAAAATGTGTTATTAGTGCTCAAAAGCAATTCGAAACGGCCAAGGAAGAGGCAACTCGATCGCAACAAGAGACCGAACGTCTGCTGCAAGTGGTGCAAATGACTCAAGAGGAGCAAAACGCCAAAGAAAAGTCAATAATGGACCTTCAATTGTACGTCTTTTCTAAACCTCCGTTTCCAACAATTTCTTATATCTATTGATTTTTTTAGGGCACTCAAAAACACTCAAGCCAAACTCCGAACGCAGGCCCAGCAGCAACAGCAACAGGCAGAGGTAATGATTTCGTTTAATCTCCAATCCATAAAAACCCATAAAACAAAATACTTATACTTCTATTTATATCAATTCTATGCTGCATTTACTAAACTAAAGGCTGGACCTGCCGGTTTTCTCAAAAGCTTTTTCTAATCTAACCTAAAAAAAAAAATAAATACAAACAAACTATATACATAATTTTATTCATCCTTAATATACAAGAGTAATCAGTGAAATCGTGTCCGCTTCAAAACAAAAACTAATAACAACCAATAATACTACTTATAAAAAATAGTAATATATAGATAAACCACCCTCACACACACTAATACATATATTATACATATACCAAACCCATAATGGAGGATCAACACCTGTGCGCATGAAACTGTAACATTATTGCCATTATAATTATATATTGTTACAAGATAACAAAAAAGTATTGGTATAGATGCTATTCGACGGAGAAAAACGTACGCTAAGACTGTCCAATGGAAAATGGAATCTAGATCGGGATATTAAAATGGTTGAGACCATCGGAAAAGTACAATTAACGGAAATGGGCAGTGAGGAGGATCACAAATACCAACTTATTAGTCGAATAGATGTGCTCGAGCGGGCATTACAGGAAAGCGTAATAATTGTAAGCGAACGAGAAAATGAGATTTTTGTCGTCGAAGAAAGGAAAGCAGAACTTCTGGAGAAGGTATAATTGAATGAAGAACGTTGATGAATATATTATGAAAAAATGCCTTTATCACAGATCCATAAACTCGAGCAACGCATTCTATCATTGCGAAATGCCCAGTTCCTGCGATGCGGTTCTTGTCAAGATCTAAAAAGCACTCTGGACGTCTGGAGAGAACGAACACTCGACTTTCTTTCCAAGCGCAAAGAAACGTTGAAGTTTCTTAGTGATTCAAAGTAAGTGCATCTCAATTAATATTTTTTTATGTAAATAATTTTGTTTTATTATTTATAGCCAAAAAGCCCAGGAATCACTGCTGTCCGAGAAAGATGCCCAGATTGCACTGATTGAGGTATCGGGCACAAAGTCTCAAAAGTACGTTGAACGTTTAGACCAGTTGCACAGTGATCGATCCAAGATAATACGGCAATTACAATTTGAGGTAAATTATGTTTTATGTTATATTTTTGATAGGTTATGGACAAAAAAGCTCGTCAAGTGCGACCCTTGTTAATTGGTGAAATAACGTCCAAGGACACAAAATTATAAACAAATTGAGGTGACTAATGTGGATGATAAGAGGATAAAAATCGAAAACCATATATAAAAAAAAATGTAGGTCAGTTTTTTTTTACTGAATGAAATTTAGTTTAACGACTAAAATGCAACACTTGATAGGTTTCTAAACAGTAGGCTAAACACTTTTCAAGCTCGATGTATTAGTCCTAGCCCATTGATAATATTTTTGGCTACTTGTTTATAGTTAGTATAATCTCCTTGCGACGTTGGAAAATATTGTTTTTTCCATAATAAGTTGACGACGATTTAGCTCCAAAAATCATATTTTCTGATAAGGAATTTTCATTTCGACGCTCGGTAACTACAGTGACAATCATAATTGCCTCATATGAGACATGTAATACCCGCAGCCTAATGCGGATTTTTGTGGAACAATTGGTTATTTTTTTATTTAAATGCTGCTGAAAATGCCGCGAAGGTATGATAATCTACTTTTTGTGTTCAGAAATTTTTTACATACACTCGTCAAACAATTTAACGTTTTGCGCATGTAATGCGTCCGTATTGCGACTGTGCGAAATGAAAAGCGTCGATGAGGCAGTGAATACGCGCGATTTCACCAGGCACCAGGATTTCAATCAGCTTGTAGTTACAATTGACGGACAGGTTTTCTTCATATATTTGGGAAAAACTATTTGCTTCAATCTAAAATAAAAACGGTTAAATTATTATAAAATAAAAAAAGTAAAAAAATAATAATGAAATAAAATTACGATTTGCTCTACATTGCCTTCTTTTAATTACTATTTTGGCAATTTCGGAATTTTAAATAATGGATTCATCTCTTGAGATTTTGCTTTTAATAGTTTTTTGTGTGCCACCAGTTTGGACAAAATATCTATAAATGTTTTGCTTTTGTTTATTTTTGCATATAAATTGTGAACAAAGGAACTTCATATGGGAATTGTAACCCGAAGTTGAATAACACAAATAAAAAGAAGGAACT
>JANSTU010048032.1:0-10300 GCA_027564075.1 Bolitophila hybrida | reverse complement strand
GGTTTTGAGTTGCAACTTTCTGGTGCTAAAGTACCGCTATACACACAAGGCATCGTATGCTCGCTTCAAGAACACAAAATTTACTATACACACGAGAAATCAAAATTCCTCAGCGCGCTCTCAATGGCTCCGAAGCTTCCAGTTGTTTTTCGATTTTCATTTTGCATGTATTGCTCCCCCCAGTCCCCCTAAAAAAATGTATATATATATTTGCATTTGCAGTGCTGCTTGACTGTGATGAACCATTGTGTGTGTGTGTGTGCGTGGGCGAAAGCTCTCTCGCACACGTGTCCAAAATCTTGTTGACGGCTCTGCAAATGCTTTGGACCTAAGTATTGATTTGTTTTTAGTTTTACAAAGCAGCCTGTCCCTATATAAATGTACCCTACTAGCATTTTCTTGATTTTTTCTTCTTTTTTTAAAATATCAATTGATTAATTATCATACCTAAAGACTTTACCGTTTTCTTTTGTTGTTGTGATGCTGTGTCCTGAAAAAAATAATCGGCCGTGAGTTTATATATCAAAAATTATAATTCTTCAGTACGCAGTACTCGCTATATATAAACGTAATATAAATTATAAATTATATTAATGTATCTATAATTATCATATACACACATACACACAGAGAGAAACATATTTATGTTAAATTTGAGAATACATTTTGTGAAAGTCTGAAAAACGTCTTCTCGGATTGTCTTAGACAACATTTTATATTATACATAAGATATATTTATAGATTTTTACTTAATCTTTAATTCTCTATTAACCTGTTGTTGACAAATACTCTTTGTTTGTAGTTCAGATTGTAGACTTTTTCGTTTCTTATCTACAATATATTATATATAGAATTGTGTCGTTGTGCTTTTATTGGTTGATGGTGCGACAAAACTCGCATTGAGACTGACAACAAATTTGTCGTTATACGATTTTCTGAGTAAAACTCAATCAATACTGTCACGACGAGTACCTATATAGTTTCTTAAATAGTCCCGTAGTGCCTCTATTTACATACATATAGATTTAGATGTCGTCTTAATTAAAAACATTTTACCACCCCCCATAGCATTCCACATTGATTCTAGGACTAATATACAGAAGAAATAAAATATTTATATAATATAGACTCTTTATAATATTTGTAGATTTTCTAGTATTCTTCTATAGTGCAAAACCATTATACACAAATAATAATGAACATTAAAACTGAAGTTTCCCTTAGATAAAAAAACGATGTAGAGCTATCTAAATTTATCTGTAAACGAAGCCATGCTTTTCCGATGCCATGCAACCCTCTCTATATATAAATGTCAAGCATACACTTATACAGACACACACATACACAATCCGCCCATTTTAATGTGAACACACTATATATATAAACACTATATATTTATATATATATATATTTATATACTATTTTCGGATAGAATATTGAATAAGACACGACCGCCAACCTCCTTAGCCCAGACTGCGTAAATGTGCGAATTTTCCTGCAATGTTTTTTTTGTGTGTGCATTTCTTGAATGTTGATGTGTTCCTCCCCTTATGAATTTTTATTTCAATGTCTGCAAAGTTTAAGTTTTTTTTATTTGATGTGTTTATGTATTTTCATATTTGTCCATAAAGTTAATGCAGTGGAAACAATTTATTGAATTCTGATTGAGATATTCTCAGAAATGATTTCAAATGGTGTAGATTTTATCTTTCCAGATTAGTTTAATTTTTTCGATATTTAAAAATAACATAGTCTAGTCTAGACAGCCTTTTAGTCACATCGACTATACCGTAGGTGCTTCTAAATAATTACCTTGTTTTACTATTAACAAAACTACAACGCTCTTCAAAATGTTATTCTTGAAAAAAGTATTTAACAAAAAAAGATCTTATTGTTAACTGAATTTTATTTAAAACATGGTGGAAAATATTTAAAAAAACATGTTTTTTACTTCGGGGTTATTTTTTATATATTATTAAAATTTGGGACTCCTTCTTTAAGATCATATTTTTTTTTTGATGTAGAACACTTTTAACCCTAATTAAATATTAATAAACAAATATTTTTCACCTAGGTTCTACAAGGGATTTCGTTAATGTTTTATGTTTTTTCAATTTATTTCATTTCATTAAAACGTCTTTTAGACTTCATCACTTTAATTTGAACCAAAAACACCTAACACAATGACAAACTTAAAATTTCATTTCAGCTTTTATAAGCCATCTATTATGTTGTACTTATAATCTAAAGTTTTTTCTACCAAAATCCAACCTCAATCCGAACGGCCTTATAGGCATTTTTAGTAAGCTCGAAAGCTTTATTTAAATTTCAACAATAAAGCATTTCAAACATCTTCTGCAATCTATCATAAAAACCTGTAATAAGGTATTTTTTTATAATTAATATAAATATTGATATTTTTGATTTAAACATTAAAAAAAAATACATATAAGAAAAAACATATACTTATTATAAATCCCCATTAAATTTGGTTGAATGTTTTATGAACTGAGAACACACTCTGCCTCTGGGCAAAACTCCGTCCGTATTTATCAATCATAAATTCCAAATTAATCGAAATTACAACCTTGTGAATTGTGTATACTATATATTTATATATAAATACATTATATTTATTATATATGTTTATATATTTCAAATGTGATCTCGTTTTAAGGTTTGCCCTAAATTTGTGGCACACACACAAAGCAGCACTTGTGCGAGCTCAATCGCGTCCAACATTTTGCACATCCAATTAATTTGCAAATTATTAAATTAAATATATATACAAAAAACATTTATATTTATATAGTATATATAATTAAATTGCGATTCTGCCTATTTGTGTATATTATATGTATTAATTTCGGATTGCGCTCGATATTGGCGACTGTAACCGCGCCATACACATATACTCACGCACTTTATTTAATTATAATTATGTAGATGTAGAAGTATATATTACATGTGTGTATGTGTATATGCGTTTGTGTGATAAACAAAATTTTAATAGTCTCCGATGAATTGGAAAATTGCCCAGATAGTAATCTTTCGGGTGCGCATACACGCGTCAAACGGAAACTCAACATAATATTCATATATATATTTTATATATATATATATATACATATATACATTCGAAAATAGAGCGCTAAAATGATGAATTCCGCGTTTTGGCACAGCACAGCCTAATTCATACAAATATATACATTTTATTATAAACGCACTTCATTTATGCGTTGCTCAGCCGATTTATGTTATTTTATTAATAAGTGCTCGCACTGCGAAATTCATAATAATAGTATAAATGCAAACGGACGCATAAACATTATGCGTGCTTTATAATATTATTTTAATGTAATCGCGAGCTTCGGCAATGGATATTTTTTAAATATAGAAATATGCGCCAGAGATAACCGCAAAATCAATTTATGAACTCTATCTGAAATTAAATAAATACATATGCTGAATGTGAGGCGCAAACTAAAATACATGCGTATGGCCATCGGAAAAGCAGCAGTTTCGATGAGTTACTTGCGTGGAATATGGAAATATGTGCGACACAATTAAATTTCGAATCAACGAAGAAAAGTCTCAACTCGAGTGGATATATCTATTCTGCTTAAATAAAATATTTATTTGTCAATATCTTCAAAAAATCCACGCAGCTTGAGTTGTTTTTTAACGTGTGCAATGTACAGAAAATAAGCAGGAAGGAAGCGGCTTTCCAAGGACTCCGTGGAGGATTAACTAACACAAGTCTTACATTTATATATTTAAACATTATTTTTATATATAACTAGTTTCTTAGATATAGTAAAAAATATATACATACTAGGAATAGCCCGACAGCCATCAACGACGCAGATATATATTATACAAACATTTTACTTTATATTTATATAGGTATATCTTGACACAACCTATTTCTTTGACATAATTATGCCGCTTAAAAGCTACACACTGGAGCTTTTTTATCGTCCCCTTTGTGCGCACGCTTTATTACAGTAATTAGCATAATTGTTTTATCTGCGCCATCTAGAAACGTAAAGTTCCGTCGTATTTTTCGTTCACTGCGTCTTCACCGTCGTCTTCGTCGTCTTAGTTTTATAGTTGTCACACTCTATATCGTTCTTCAGAGAGAGGGTAAGTATGTGTGTGTGTGTGCTTGAGCTTTTTTTAATTGAGAGTCGCACACACACACACAGACAAACACTCAAAGCTAAATTGGCTATAGAGCTTTGTGGACTGAAAAGTTGTCTTTCCAATTACATATATTCAAAATAACACTTTAATCAAGCACATTTTTCGTACAGCACTCAATTTTCAATTTTCCGAACAAGTGCAATAATTCAATCGAGCGCGTAATACAATTTCCATCTAATGCTGGTGTAATGTAAATTTTAAAATTTGCATACGAATATATATAAAATTTCGTAACGACTGCGTTCGAGATTTTTTTATGGCTATAATAAATTTTCCAGCAATAATATAAGAAAAACCGTCAAATGTTGTTTATGTAATTCATTGTGTCACAAAAAGTTTTAGAGTTCGATAACTTTTTCATTAGTTTTCCACGGCCACATACTACTAAGTTGCAAAAATGTAACTTTGGCAAACGCAGCTCGCTTGCCCTCTCTCTGAATTGATGCGATACAGACGATATTTCGAGAAAAGCAAAAAGAGATTTAGTTGTTTTGTAGTTAATTAGAATAATTATTATAACATTATATTAAAAAACATTTATATATTAATACATATATATAATTATATACATTTTCTAATTGGGCTGTTGTTTTTTTTTTATTTCTATTTTCCTGTGCGCTCTTTGCTTCGATGGACACCAATTTGCGATCAATTAAACACTCCAAAACACGCACACACACACACACACACACACACAAATACACAATCAAAATTCACCACTAAAATGCTTTTCCGGCTTGTGCTCTAACCATTCGCAATTACGAACAACTACCACTACAACAACAACAACATGAAAACGAAAACAAAAATCATAACTCGCAAAATTAGTCTGCACCAGTATCAGCTATCGCCGCCGCAGCAGCAGCAGCCGCCGCTGGTTCCATGTTCTCTGCTGGCATGCCACAGCAAACCCAACAACAACAACAGCAGCATCAACAAATTGCCGGATCTGCTACAGCCACTGTCGCTGCAGCCAGTGCCGCCGCCGCCGCTGTCTCCATGACCGGTCACCCATTGGAGGTCGGAAAGAAACGTGCTGCCGAAAATGACATGTTTCAACTGGTACTGCGATGCAATGTTTGAGTTGCTTTTTTCTCTTTTCCGTTGTTTTTATTGTTTCCCGTAGCTTTTGATGTTGTACAACCAACCAATCCCACCCACCCTTTAAAACTATATAGACAAAGCATGTTTTGTGTGTTTCTTGTAACTTAAAAGAAATTAAACTATAAACTGTATATTTATAATAGAACATAATGGTGAATGTCAAGTATTGTTGTAGTTATCGAAAAGTAGTTTTCCCGGGAATTGGTATCTTGTATGTCTATTCTTATCCGGCCAGCGACGTGCGATTATTCTTTGTAATTTGTGTCATAAAAAATTATAATTATTAAAAAAAATGTGTTTCAAATAAATATTCGCACGTTAAATAAAATTAATTACGTACAAAGAACCGACTATTCTTAGCTAAAGTTAGGCGATTTCAATTTAACTTGTATCTAATCAAAATGTCTCACCTTTAGATGACTTATCCTTAAATTTCGCCCGCTGAAAAACTTTTAAAAAAGCTTTTGTACTTAATTGTGCATATTTTTGACAGTACTCATTTATCATAGTCATATGCGTGGTTTCTCGGGAAAACACAAACAATATTTCCATTGCTTACTATACAATAGTATTTTTATTTTTCCGCATTTCCATTTCCAACTCAATTCAATTGTATATTGTGTTCGCATGACGCGCGCAGATCGCTTCCATCCACAGAAAAAGCGTTGCAAAACACACGCATACATATAAACAAAACACACACCCGCACAGTCGAGTAAAAAAACAATAAAAGCTTCTTCCAAAAAAAAAACCGTTTCTCTTATTTTTCATTTTGTTTGAGTTGCCAACGTGGAAAACAATAATTATTCTCTGCTTTAAACAAAAAAAAATCAAATTGCCTTCGAATTTACAGGTTTTTGTGTTGTTGTGGGAATACGCAAAATGAAGGAGGGATGGCTTTCAACCTTCCCTCCGGCACCAACGCACCAACACTCACCGCTACGTCACCGTTGTACCGATTCTCTCCTTTTAATAATACAAATAATTTTTAAATTACCAACTAACCAGTAACAAGTGATTAACATTTTGTGTATACATAACCATTTATTTTCGTTTTTTTTTCTTTTTGAGTGTGTGCGAGTGAGTGTGAGCTGATATACAATACTGAATCTTAAAATGAGATTACCTCATTTTACGATTTAATGTTGAAACACGTTTAGATGGGTGAAAGTATTTATCTTTTTCATAATTGTTTTCCGATGATTCCCAAAATTTATATTAATATCTTGCCTTAGTTTAATAATTCTATATATATTTACTTATACTTATTCATATTATACATTAATAATAACCATTACTCTAATAGAATATTTCTGAGCGTTTTTTATTAACCTTTTGATTCGTGTATAATTCCAGATGGATATGAAATCGGTTGGATCGTTCTACTATGATAATTTTGTAAGTATTTTAAATGTTTGCTTATATAGAGAAATGCAATGCTAACTATTTAAATATAATTACAGGCTTTCCCCGGCATGGGTGTACCGTTCAAACGACCGGCCGGCGACAAATCCGGCATTCCCGTGTACCAGCCGGGCGCAACCACATACCAACAGTTAATGCAACTACAGCAACCATTTGTACCAGTGTCATGTGAGTACCCTAGTCCCAGTCCTTCAGCAACTTCAGCAACAAACCCACTATCATCCACAGCAATTCCAATATCAATCAATAATAACAATAATCTTAATGCTATCGTAAACAATAGTAATACTAGTAATGCTACAAGCAATAGTAACGGTATAAGTGCTGTTTTAACCTCATCGCCACCACAGCATTCTTCTTTTAATAAAAATCACTCTCCCACTTCGAATTCCACGTCCCCAATCACAACCACCACAACGACAACCATCACTACCCCGACAAATCTAAACAACAATAACACAAGCAATGGCAACAGTTCGGATACGGAAACACAGTCCGGCGAACTAAACAATAACAATACGAGTCCGACTCATCGAACTCCGACACCCGAACAACAAACTAAGATTGAGGTTAGTGCGCCACTGATCGCAACAACACCTGTACAAGCGCAAAATCCTTATGTTCCTTATTCAACCGTGTCGTACTCCACGGCCGTGCCATATTCGACATATTCAAATGCGTCACTCTATAGTCATCCGCTGACCGCTACAGCTGTGAGTCAGTCCTATTACCCTGATCCAGCTGCAATGGCCAAAGAGGTTGCTCAAAAGAACTATGCAAATGCACTGAAAATGGCTGCTGCCTCTAATGCATATGCTGGCAAGCCATTGACAGCCATGAGCTATACTGGTGTTGCTCTGAACAAGGCAATGATGCCTACACAGCAACAACACCAACAGCACCAACAACAGCAACAGCATCAGCACCAGCAGCATCACCAAGCTCAGCATGTTCAGTACCAACAGCACCATCATGCTGCTCAGGTACAGGCCCAGGCTCAGGCACAAGCTCAAGCTCAGGCTCAAGCTCAAGCACAAGCTCAGCATCAAATCGTTGCCGCCAATCAGGCACACGTAGCTCGAATGACTGCGGCCATGGGTCAACAAACCGGTGCTGGTTCAGCTGCTGTATCACAGTCTCCGTATGCTGCTCTCGCACACCGAGCACCACCAATGTTTGTGCAGTCACCGCAACATCAGTACTTGCGTCAACATGCTGCTGCTCATCCGGGTATGCAACAGGGTTCTGTGCAGGCAGCCGTTGCAGCTGCAGCTGCTCAACAGCAAATGATGTCGCAGAACTTCTTCTATCCCGGTCTGCCGGGTTATCCGATGGCATTCGATCCCCAGGCAGCTGCTGCTGCGGCCGCTATGCATGGTCATATGCCACAGGGTGTAGTACCAGCCGGTATGACTGGAATGCCGAGCGTTGTTGGTCAGGCACAGGGTGGCGCATCAGCTGGTTCTGCAGTTGTTTTGAACCCATACAAAAAGTTGAAGACTTCATAAGCGCAAAATAATATAAACAAAATACATTAACATAACATGTATATTTAAAATAAAACAGTGCCTCATGATATTGTAATATCATATTATACATTTTAAATAATATTAATATCGTTTATCATATATAAGAATTCGTTTTCCGTGCTCGAAGGACGTTTATCCTATATATATATTATCCACGAAATGGATTTTACCTTTTTTTGTTTTTATTTTACATTTTAAACTAAGATATGTTTGTGCTGTGAGTGGAAGCTTTGTCCGCATAAGAAAAATATATCGAAAACGCGCGCAAAATGTATATAGTCATATTTGTTTTAAGGAATTTTAATGTTTTTTTGATTCTAATTTCTACGAATTATATATTCGTTATTAATCGGGACAAAAGTACTGTGATAGCTTCACTTTTCCACCCCGACGAAAATTGTGTAAATATTTAAGCTGAGAAAAAATATAAGAAAATAATCGAGCCGCCAGCCCCAACGTTGCCCTTGCACCAGTGTTGTTGTTGTTCCTATATATAAACATAATAATACATGCAAGACATGTTGTACATGCTATGGTCGCACAAACACCTCCTTCCCGTTGCACAAATCATCCCCCACAATCAATCACCGAATGCTATATTGTTACATATACCCTTCCTTCGTATAACATCGCGCACACAGACACTCGTACAATTTAATTCAACAACAACAACAAAAACTAAAAATGCTGTACATTACGTACGTGAAATATTTTGAAGAAAAAATTCATATAAAATGCAAAAAAAATCAATTTTAGTAAAAACTGCAAAAAATTATCTTTAGAAATATAATGTATACATTTAAAAAAACATATATCTATATATATATATACAATTACTAAGTATTTTTGTGTGGTATCTTCAGGTATCAGGGTTTTGTTTATAGTTTATTTGTTCTAATTTATATCGTATAGGCTTTGTAGTTTGTTTAAATAATAATAATAAAAAAACTCTTTGAAAATGTGTTGTAAAGATTACCTTTTTTTGGTTCGTTTTATCTTATATTGATTACATGTATGAGAGACTATATATTTATATATATATATATATTAAAGTTGCGTGTGCGTGTGTGTGTATTTTTGACTTATACTATCTATATTTATGATTATTCTTGTTGGCCTTAGTTAAATGTGTGTTGCCCCTCCTCCCCTTCCTCCTAGCCTTTTTTTTTTTTTCAAAAAATATGCATTGTTTGATTTGAATATAAATTTTATTATTATTTTTTAAAAAAATCGTCTTTTTTCTTGCAATTTGTATTTTTTAGCAATTCTTTGTGTCTTTACTTTTATTTTATTTTTTTGATAATATATCAGTTATATACGTATTGCCAGACAAAAATAAACACATTAAAAATTATAATAATAAATACACGCAGCACACTCACTTATATACATACACATACTTACGTACTATACATTAAAAAAAACACACACTTTTACGGTCTTCCAGATGACTTGTTGTTTTTTCTACATTAAACGTATTTAGTATTTCGATAGCGTATATTTAATTACTTTATATGTGTGTACTTGCCTTAATGAGCTTTTCATGCTTTTTTCCTTTAGTCTAAAAGAAAAATATATATATTTTAAAACATTTTGCCATTTATTTCCTACGGTTCAGTAACCATATTTTGTTTTTCTGAATAAAATATCATTAATATATACAATTTGTATAAGTTTACTATTTTTGATCGATTTGATATATTTAAAAGTACATATTTTAAAATAATAAAAAATCTAACTTTAGCTTAAACAATATACAATATAAAAAAGATATACCGCATAGCGTTATTGTTCCTTGTTATTATACAGAAACAGCATAAATATTTAAAGTAACTAAGCTAAAAGTGTTGTGGATTTTATAAATAATAATTAAAAAACATTAAACTAGCGATGTAATCATACACAAGTATTCGCAATCAATTTACTTATTGCGCTTTAATAATTTGCATGCATCGATACATTTCTATATAAAGGGTTTTTCAATAGGTGCGCTTCAACTTTTTTTTTTAATAAAACACAAACGGTTTGACTTTTCA
>JANSTU010048021.1:0-10300 GCA_027564075.1 Bolitophila hybrida | reverse complement strand
GTTTGAAGGCATTGGGAATGGTAAGCAAGGCAGGACACTGGGTGCCATACGAATTGAAGCCGAGAGACATCGAACGCGAACAACTGCTTGCCAGGCAAAAACGGAAGGGGATTTTGCATCGCCCCGTGACGGGCGATGAAAAGTGGATTCGCTTCGACAATCCATATTATTAGAGTGTTTTTAGAGGTGTCGCTACCCCACATTAACATTGATATGGTCTGACCATATTGAATATACTAGATTTTTATTTATTTTGACTTGGTAGGAATTGAACACCGTCACCTTCGAAGGGTGGTATACCGTATACTAATTCCGAAGCGGTGGCTTATTTTAATACAGATAACTCAAATGGATGTCTGTAGTGAACTGTCCAAAATAGTCCAAATGTCGTAGCTGTCGGGGTGATTTTTGTGTGGTTTTTGATCTGTGAACAATGTCAATACTCTTCCTTCCAATATTTGTTTAAAATGTTTGACAGCAGAGTAAGTGGCCTGCAGCTCGCAATCATAAATGCTGAAGCGAGTCTCTTTAAATGTCTTTGAGAAGAATCTCAAAGGATGTAGACCATCGGTTGTTACTTGTAGAATTGTGGCTCCCATTGCTATACCTATCTGAAGCATTAACGAGTAATTAACGAGTGCATTTGCCAATTCACATTTACACGTTTCAAAAGCTGCTGTGGCTGTTTCAATCCAGGTTATAATATTACGGTCCTTCTTCTTGTTTCCTTTTATAGAAGTTAAACTTAGCAAGAAAACTTCGAAGCTGGATCACCATTTCGGGTCGAGGGAATTTTAGAATTACTTCAACCTTGTCTTTCATTGGTCGAATACATTCTTTTGAAATTGTATTTTCATGAAAACTAACCTCATTCGTTCCAAACTCGAATTTTGTCATTTTTTTTAAAATGCGATATTGTCGAAACCGTTCGAAAACATTTTGAATGTGTTGGCGAGGTTCATGGATGCGATGCAACGATCTTCTAAATAGACAAAAGCAAACTCCATATTTATCAGAACCTGGTGCATGAATAGCTGGAATGTTTGAGCTGCGTTACAATGACCAAATATCATAACGGGAAATTCAAATAACCCAAACGGAGTTAATATAGCAGTTTTTTTTATTGTCGTCAGGATTTACAGGAATCTGGTGTTAAGCGCGTTTCAGATCAATTTTTGAAGATAAGATTGTTGATCAGGTTTTGTGTAAAATCCTGAATGTGCAGTAACTGATGTTTGTCAGGTATATATAGTTGCAGCATTTAGTCGTCGATAGTCACCACTGGGACGCCATTCACGATTCTTTTTGAAAACTAAATGAAGTGGGCTTGCGTTGGAACTATTTGATGGGCGACAGATGCCTTGATCACACATTCTTCTTTGATTTTTTTAATTTTTCAAAGGACAAACGATCTTTTTCGTACACAGGAGGTCCTTTTATTAATATGTGATGGGCAACGTTATGTTTACAAATAGAAGTAGTCGGGATGAATTTTGTGATATCATGAATAATAAATTATGAAATTCTCTTTGATCGTTAATGGTTGATAAAGATAATAAAGATCTAGCTGGAAGCTTACAAACGGATTGCATTGATATTGCAAGGTATTGCACACCATGGTTTTCGTTTGAGGTCGACTAACAAAGCGAAATGTTTTAGGAAATCAGCACCAATTATAGCTTTGTCAACGTCTGTTCAATCAGAACAAGGATACCAAATTATAATCAATAATTTAAATTCATTTATTCCTCGCCAATTTCAAAGAGTAATAATAAATTGCATATAATATATATGAAATACACATTATTGTTTAACTTCTGTGATGAGTTTTTACTGGTCTGTGTATTTTTCGAAACCAGAAAAGAACAGGGTGGTGCATTACATTTGTTTGCAGCTACACCAAATCTTCGATGGTAATAACAAAGTCTACCATGTGATGTTGAAATATATTTATTAGGTTTTATTAAAATAAATAATAATAATTAATTTCAATTTCAACAAAACCTTTAACCTTCCGGTGACGAACTTATTTCTGGCCACGATTTTTACACACTGGGTATTTCATTCACCTACTTTAAATAAACCGTTTAATCGATTTCAGTGGAAAAAAATAAATACACTTTAAACACTTTTTAATATATCTGCATAATTGAAATTCGAAAAATATAAAATTAAATTGCCTAAATAAATTATTCAAATTTGTCAATTTAGGAAAAGTGAGCAGTGTACTAAAAAAATCATACATTTTTCAATTTTGAATATTTTGAGAAAAAAATTCATGAATCAAAATGACCCAGTGTGTCAACGGAAGGTTAATAGAAATATGCTTTAAAAATATTTTTATTAAAAAAACGAATACATTATTTTTTAGCTTATAGTTACCGGTCATATGAAGCACTAATTGTTGTGCCAATTTTAGGAAAAAGTGTGAACAACTATATGGTGCCTTTCCGGAAGAAAAAGGTTAATTACACACGATAAATATATTTTTTTGATAATACTATTGTGATCAATTATGGCGAAGGAAATTAATGTTTGATCTGTATATCGCACAAAATTATATTAGAAAATAGAAATAATTAGGTGTTATGTTTTATGAAAATGGATTTAATTGGTATGTGCTTCAAGATTTATGGGTTTAAAGAAATGTGTGTTACATCGAAATAAAAACACATTGACACAATTTTATTTATTCACCATACCACTCACACTATATGTACAAAAAAATGAAGTGAAATAAATCTCTATTTTCCGCATTTACTCTCGATTCGAAGCTTGTCCTTTGAAATTGTGTGCTTTTATGCGGGTTCACACACATACACAATCTGACAGACGCACACACACTCACATATTGTCTATAATGTATAAGTATATAAATAAGTGAATTGATGAAATCTTATCGCTCGCACAAGAAACAATATACCACACAGCCGACGATCGAGCGTGCGTTTTTTGTTGTTGTTCTTGTATTTGTTGGTTGGGAAAAGTGAAAACAAAGCCGACATTATACATTACGTGTGTGTATATACTGGTCGTTACACATACACATACATATTCTCAAATGTGTGTGTGTGTGTGTGTGTTTGTACGAGCTCGCGCAAAAATCGATAGTTACCTTTCCTTTAAATACGCCAATAGTGTGTAAATTTCATCGATTCGATTTTAACAATGTGCAGCGCATACACACATGATCACACAAATACACATACTCTCACACGAATATATATTATACCTATACACAGACCAAAAAACAGGTTGGGGTCAACATGCAAAAGGGTTATGGGGTCAATGTGTTTATTGAATCACGAGAGAACCATTTGGAGTGAGCGCCCGAGCCTTTGATTTGGCGCGCGGTAGGAAGTTGCACCGTGTTTTCTGAGTGTATGTTGAGTACCTACATATATATAAACCTGCATTTTCGCATTTGCGTGTCGCCGTTAATTAATCACCGTTCTCGCTCGGTGCATTGCGCGGTGGCTCTGTATGGCTCCGGAGGCCAATACAAGACGCACTCGCTAAAATGCATCGCAGTGCACCGAGATGATCGCGCGAGAATTATTCGATGATTCACCGTTAAGATGCGCACGCGGATAATATTATATAAAATTGATGAACTTTCCTTTCGCAGTGTTTTATGTTTGTATGCGTGTGTGTACGAATCGCCAGGCTGCCCTGATTTGAGATATATTTAATCTCAACCATATGCATATCATCCAAAGATCAGTACGCGCGCTTAATTTCTTCAACTTGGCGCGATTAATCATTGCACTCTAAGTACGCGCACACCTGAGAAGATCACGCGCGATGCTGCATATACGTCCAATTTATGCAGAAACGATGTGAATATTTAAATTATGTGCATCAGGTTTGTCGATCACATTTATTACGTTGCGTTAAGTAATTAAACCGAAAATCTTAACACACCGCACCGGTTCTATGTGTGCATTTCACAAGATTCCTTCTTGCACATATAAGAGCGAACGGTTAAACGCTCCAGATAATCAAGTGTGTTTATGTGTTATTTATTATTTTGCACTACACATTTATGAGAAATTATTTAATTTATACGCGAGCTTGTACACGAAAGCGCGCATATAATGAGGGTTTAAGTTAATCAAGTCCCTGGAGGCGTCTATTTATGAATGTTTATATTAGAGTTTGATGTTAGTATCGTTTTTTTTTATAAATGCTGTAATTTGTTATACTCAAGTTTATTGTACCTTGGTGTATAATCAATTGACTCTTCATCAACAACCCTATTTTCCTTATATGATTGCACTAGTAAACAAAGTCATCAATCCAATTTTTTCTTGCAAATGAGCATCAACTGCTTGATAAACATCATTTCCAAATGTGCGGAACGTTGCAGTTCTCATTTGAATTTTGCAAACGAGTTCCGAGGTCTCTCATGGGAAAGGCATTTGACAAACTTGACTTCAGTTGGTCGCGACTTTTTCCAAAGTCAGTATTGTAGTAAACGCACGGGTCTTCCTCTGATCTTTTGAGGTCAAATGTTTTTAACGCGGCGTCTAAGCATCGATTCCGTTGACGACAGTGATTTGATTCAGGTTGTACACGGCTTTCTGCAACCATCGGCCTTCAGAGTGAGGATATCCTCGTCCAATGCACACTTTCGCTTAAAAACTCACTTCATCTTCACGGGTTTACGCTCTTGAGGTAGGTTCCAGGTATCGCTTCCATCCACTGACGGCCATCGTGAGCTTTCAAGGCTTCCTCACGGGTCAATGGGTCTTCTGCCTAACAGTGTTTGCGTTGGAGTTTTTATGACCATGAATCTCGATTGAGTCAACAGTCTAGTTTCCGATTTCTACACTATAAAATACCCCAACACTTTCTCCTTTCCCCTTATCAAACTTTTCCATATTTAATTGTAAACATAAGCTCTGTATAATTTATATTTATTTTAGGTATTAATAAATTAATTAATTAATAATAGAGGGTCTTTTTTCTAACGAGTTTCCTCCACTGGTTTTTCGTGTAGCTCTCTTTAGACCTCGGTCTCTTTTCCGTTTCCACCTCTGTCGACTTCGTAACACTAAATAAAGTAATGGGTTCATCATTATCACTGTCAACACAAACAGATGACGAACCAAATTTAGTGGCCTTCGGTGTCAAGAAGGTCGCATCTCGGCTGAGTTCCCAACAAATTTCATCTCTATCGCCTTCGCATTCCATTTCATTCGCTTACCTTCGGCACATGAACCATAGCAGGGTTCTAGAAGATTTTCGAAGATGCAAGTCCAAATCTCTTGAGGTGTACAAGAACCCACGGAACGATTCACAGATCGGTTGACCAAAAATGGTGCGTGGTGGACCGTTTCATCCCAAATCTCATTGCCGAAGTCGCCATCCGATACCATTCAGCGCGCACCGAAGTGTTTTTCAAATGTATCACTTTAAATCAGTAGGTTTAAGACTCCTAACCATCGGGGAAGTGTTGTGAGTGTTAGAGCACAGTAGCTCCAATAGGAGTAGCACAGCACAAACAGCACATTAGCATGACCTGACCACTCGTGTGAACCCGTAATGGTCAATGAGATTGATTTAAAAATTACTTTACTTAACAAAAAGCTGCCGGTGCTTAAGTTCAGGTTCAAGAGCGCTCTGGATTGGTAAGAAGCACTGCATCAAAACATGGATCTATTTGGAGTATGCCATTTAGTCTAAGTAACATCTAAAGACGAGTTAATATATCTGGTGCAACTTATACTATTTATTCAAACTCAGTTTCAATCCACAATATCTACGATCACGCAATAACTTGCACTTTCGCACTCTCCTAAAAATGCAATTCAATTAAGACTCGATCAGTGCAGCGCAGCGTGGACATAAAACTGATTTATCTAAATCTAAACAATATCATTGCATTTACATGCATAACAGAAACCAAGGTGCACACATAATATAATTAATAGTATTGCGCGCATTTTATCAGTAAATATACATGCGCGCTCTGTTGCACGCAGCCTATTATATACCTACTACTATGCATGGCTAATTGAGAGTTGGCGATTTATAACTCCTTTAGTCCAAAATATAATTTAAATAATATATATATGATTTATCTTTTGTGGATATGTCTGTGCGTGTGTGTGTGTGTGTGTGTTAGTCCGCGGTTGGCTATTATATAATTATGTTGTGAGTGGTGAGCTAATAGACGCATATGTTGGCTCTGTGCGAGCAGGCTAATAATTTTAAATCGCCGCTAATATTTCATCACCGTAAGGTCTATGCATACAAAAATATATATACACCATTTACTATATTTGTATTATAAAAATACACATACATATACACGCACAATGTATATGCGCGGATTACAAATTAGGTACATATTTTCAATTATTGGCTACATTTGTTTTGAAACGGTCGACCACAGATCATTTATCGCACGCATGCGATCTTAGTTATTTACTAAAACGGCATAAATAGTCTGCCCACAATGGAATATGTGAAGTGTGTTTGCATGCACAGTGGTTTGTTTTAATAGATTTGTTTTATTTTTTTACATTTTAAATCTTAGGCAAGTTGTCAATCATTTCGACATATCGATACCATGTGAACATGATGCGTTCAAGGGAAAACTATATACAATTATCAAATCAAATTTATGTGTTTATAAATTGTACCTGCGTGACGGTTTTTACCCAGGTGTTACCTACAAAGCTTTCCTAATTAGATAATATAAGACTGAAAATATTTCTCGAAATACGCAAAACACTTTAATAATTAAATTCGAGCTATTTTCGAAATATATACTTGAATAATGTACAAACTTTTAAAACTCAAATGACTACGTTGGCAGACCTATCTGTGTCGGCATAAATTTGTTGAATATTATTAACTTTATTAAAAAAAACTATTAAATGAAACTATTTAAAAAAATGTAATCGCTACCGATATTGATATTGAATTTAACCATTTTTATAAATAAAAACTCCTAAGTCACATCGAGCATTCATTCATACGATTATTCTTTTCAGACGTTCCTAGAATTTATAAATTATTATCTAATACAAATGAAATGAAAAGCATTATGTTTTTTTTTAAATGGATATTTTCGATTTCATATATTCAATTTTGTTTCATATAATACAATGTTCGTCTGATCTTGGTAAATAATAATTTATTGTAAAGCCGGTGTATACAAACATATCGTTATAAACTCTGTTCAGGCTACAATTTAATTGACCATGAGCGGCCTTAATATTTGCTGATTGTCATTGCATATGATTTAAGAATGGAAAATGTGTTGGAATAATCTGGATTCTTGGCAATCAAATAAGCTCTCTTTTAAAATCAAGTAAATTTAAAAATTCATTTGAAAATGTACATCTTCATCTTCTTCTACCACAGAATTAATTGACTTGAATGAATATGACGGTTTTCAATGTAAATATTTATGTTATCAGTAATTTTTGCCGCTAAAATAAAGGAAAATTTGTCTCCGTCGATGATTCGTGGTATTATCTTGAATGTTTGGAAACAAATTTCGAAATATTGCATTATATGGCACATATTCAATATAAAGCATATGGATCATTTTGAAATTTTGAAATATTTGTTGTTAACTTCTATTTGTGAAAACTGCTCCAAAGAAATGAATCTTTGAAACCGGCCTTTTTTCAACTGTTAAGTTGGAATGTGGAATAACCAGGCTTATTTGTCGAAAATCTCCTGATAACAAAATTAAAATACCGCCACAGAGTCAGTCGTTGCTTTTATAATCTTAAAAAAATTGATAACGTGAATATTTACGCCATTTCCCCTTCAACTTTTACAGACTAATCTTCTTCTTCTTTTTCTTCCTCTTTTTCAATTTGTTCTTCCTCTTATTATTAATTTACTTCCAACCAAACTGGGAACTCAAATCGACAATTGAACAGAAAAATCCAATGAAATTTGTCAGGCAAAATTCAGTGAAAATTGGTGTAAAATACCATTACAGAATGTCTGTTTCTCGCGACTCTCCGAAACAACTAGATTATATTCCGGAAAAAAAATCGTTTGCTTCGACGAATTTTTTTATAACAACACAATGATTTTAAATGACGTGAGATAAAAACAGGCACCACATCAGATTTTAGTGAATAGTTTTGGGGTGGGTGTAAATGTCTACATTGAAAACAGAAAATGAAAAAAAATGAAATGAAAAATGACTAAAAAGAGAAAAATTTTATTGATGCACAACACATCAAGGATGAAAATATTATATTCTGCTCCAACTTAGCGTCAAGTCCATTGAAAAAATTATGTTCTAAAAGTGGCAAATCCATCAAACAAACAAAAGCACGTCCAATCTAAGATTTCTGGGCTCTACTTACAAGGGAGGCTGGAAGGGCTGTCAAACAACTGATCCGTAGGATTCGAGTGTCTATCCGAAAAGAATAATTATTGTATTTTAGAAAATTGTTATTACACATTTTTTTATTTATATAGATTAATAATTGATTTCTATCCGACCCTTTCTGCATATTTGTATAGTCCGCGGACATACACATTTTTGGGATGATTTTAAAGCTTAAAGCATTTACTATGACCAAGAAGAGCCATATTGTCCTAGCATTGGTGTTTGTTATATCTCTCTCTCTTTGTCTCAACACCCAGAAAAAGCATCTATATACTTCGCCGTCAAAGCTTTTCAGAGTTTAGTATGTGTCTTTCTTTTCATCAAAGGTGTGTATGTTCTGGAATCTATAGACAGTTTCTACGGCTAGATCTTCAGCCAAGTGAAACAATAGATGAATGCAGTTTACGAAGACCCAGCTGCTTCAAATGTTCATGTATTGGTTGGCTTTGATGAATTGGCATTTTATCAAATGGTTAAAATTGAATATTTGTTTACTATAACACTGAAACCTAGTATAATTAAATAATTAAATAATGGTTGTTCTATTTCTTTCATCTGTAACTAACTTATAACTATATGGGACTTTCAAAACGAATTGCTGTTTTTTTAAATAATTACTTCATTTAGAATCATGAAAAGTTAAGTTACTTTTTTTTAAGCCCCCAAAAAAAGATGTGACCTTCATAACTAAAAATATTTTTTTTTTGTATAACATTACCTCGACTGACACTCTAAAGACTTGGCACGACACACTGTGCGCCTTTGTTTTGGGGCGTTCAATATATCGTTAATCAACTACAATGTATGCATTCATATAGGCAGGTTCATCGGATCGTGGTATTCAAGCTGCACCTACCGATTTATAAAGTTACAGTATTGCAGCTGCTTCGAATTTAGCGATATGTCATCTTCACGTTTGTCCCTCAATCTTTATAGCGGATTGGCGTCGCCGCGGAATACGCAACGTCGCGTCGTCTCTAACCCAATTTATAGATAAACTAATTTTGATAAATTAGTCTGTATGCCATTCAATTAGTCCATAATAATTCAAATTTGTGTGTGTGTGTGTGTGGAGTGTTTGTATCTGTGTGCTAGAATTTAGTCCGCGTAGTCTCGCCATCAGGCGCATATAATATGCCGAACGAGCTCTTGTAAGTTCGCGCGCGCGTGGGAATCTTATCAAGATGCGGATTTTGTAAGACTCTCTCGCGCGCGCGCACTTTTCTTGGGCTCGCACTCGAATACAGGCAAATAAATAATAATATTAAACATGATTCCAATTAAAATAGGCATTCCGAGTGTTTATTCATGCTCTCTGTGAACGTTTCTCCAATACATTTGTACAAACATGTGTGAATGTATATTTGACTGTGTGTGTGTATGCGTATGCGCATATAATGTAAGTCGTCTAGTGTGTGCGCGCGCACAGGCGGCACAAATAATGCTAATCATGTAATGAACGCAGAGCATAATATATAAAATGCCTGATTTAATGTTGGCAAACACATAAACATTGGTCACTTTCGCATTTGCATAATATTTGCGGAAAAGTCGCACTGTTTCTGTATGTGTTTGTGTGTGCACCACCGGGAACAGAAGACGCAGTATTCAAGCTTATAGTTTTGTATATATCGAAGTAGGTATGTATTGTCGCGTTTTCTATGGTAATCCGAGTTCCGAGTATACGCGTACGTGTCGTCTTACGATCATGGCAGGCAGCCGGCGGCGGCAGCTTGGAAGCTGTGTTTTTGCGCAAAGACACTTCTTTGATACAATTCCGCGAACTTCCGCAGTGTTGGATTTGGGATTATTGTAGATATTTATGTACGTCGGGCCAGTTGAAAGCTATACAGGCAGACGTAGGGACATTAAGCGATTCCCCCCCTAGCCGAGCTAGTGCGACCAGTCGCCCTGCGGTGCAAGCCAAAA
>JANSTU010048010.1:0-10302 GCA_027564075.1 Bolitophila hybrida | reverse complement strand
AATTAAGTACCAACAGTTTTTTGCCGATTATTTCATCATTCAATACCTGCAGACAAGGTTGAAGATAAATTCCGATTTGTATATGTATATTGTATATAATATATTATATACATATACAAATTCAGTATCATATAGTTAATAATGTTTAATTGTATTATTGAGTGTGACGTTATTTGAGGAAGCAGCTTCTCTTCATGTGTAAGCGAATCTTCTTATAGTAATCCATCATCATGGTGATGTCATAGTATGTATATTTATAGTAAAATATGATGGACATATTTGTGTACATTATTGAATTATCGAATTAACATTGGATTCTCTAAACAATTGGGAGTTTATTCAGGACTTTTTTAATTGATTAGTAGAGGACGGCATACAACATTCAATTATAAATTACTAGCATTACACACACTTCGATAGAAATTATACTGAAACTATGTATGGAATTTGAGTCAGTAATTACGTAACTAAGCATAGAAGCCATAGCTTAAGCGACATAAGACCAAGTTAAAAATGGCATTATTTAGTGATTCTGACACCAACTTCGAGCTCCCGCAACGGTCAGCATAGGAAAAAAAAATAAAAATATCCTCCCAAACTATCAACCTGGCGCAGTACATACAGAATAATCTTCTTTTGTATATATTCTAAACTGTAAGAATGCTCTTCGTAACTTGCATTGCATACAACCGCATCCTAATTGTGATCTCACATAAGCACAATGTACGCTTTTCAGTGCCTTGGTGTTCATGAATTCTCATTGGATCCTGTAATTCCTTGTGGGACGACGATGATGCGATGCCGCACACCGGATTCATTACAGGTTCACACGACTGTCAGGTTATGCTAATGTGCTGTTTTTTGTATTGTGCTACTCCTAATGGAGTTACTGTGTTCTAACACCAACAACACATGCCAAATGGTTAGGAGTCTTAATTTTGCCCTGACGCGACGCTAACCAAATGTGCATATTTTTGAGATATCTCCAAGCACCGAAATCTATATTGCTATTTATATTCGGAATCGTTAATTGATGGCATTAATGTTCCGTTAATCAATAATGTTCAATGTTTTAAATCAATACCCTATTTCAGAAATAGTCTATTTATAGCAAGAAGAACCTACTGATTTGAAGTGCTACATTCGAAAAACACTTCGATCTGCCAGCCAACGCGTTAACCCACTAGGTTATGGCTATGGTTGGAATTCAAAAAAGATTATCTTTATGAATTCGAGCAGAAATAGGACGTTTTTCAACTTCTATGCTAAAACAAGCAATAGGTTTATAACCTGCCGAATGTCTCTTTATTATTGAATCATCAACTACTTTGGGATGCGGACTAGAACAACTACGACGACTCTTGGCTACAAAAACCGGACACGAGTTAGATTTTGGAACGTTCGAACTATGTTTGCAAATGGTAGAACAGCTCATGAAACAACACGCCGAGAGGGTGTTGGGATTGCTTTATCTCGCCAACCCAAAGCTAGCTTGATTAACTGGTCCCCTGTTTTGGCGAGGATCATGACAGCAAGGCTGAGAACGAAGAATCGTAACGTCACGCTACCGAGCCCTCGGTTCTGCAGTGAGCTGCGGACCAGGGGAGCACTAGTAAACAGCAATCAACCACTGGCCGGAAGGTGGGAAAGCATTGGCAACTTTTACCGCAGCAGTGCGGAGGAGGTCGTCGGTCATGTAGACATGTACGCTAGGTTTCAGACGAGTCCTGGCGTCTCATTATATGCGCATGCAAAAACAAGAACTCAGTGCACTCACTTCTATTGATTTTAAAAATTATTGCAAACATGATGTTATGGAGATGATAGTGAAGGAGTTGGCCGAAATGCATTGCACGTGACGAATTACGACAACAAGCAAATTCTGCATTTTTGTTTCTCAAGATGAACAGCAGCGGCAATACAACATTAAAACAATAGGAGCACAACGTTATAATGTGGGTGACTTTGTAAGCAATTAAGAAAAGACAGCTTTAACAGGCATCACGGCAACACACAAATGATATACTTTAAAAAGTGATGTCAAATTGCGTATCCGATACACTCAAGGCTATAACGGTCCCACACATTTGATTCTGAGTGAATATATTTACATTTATTTTGTGTTTTGAAAATGTAACAAATCTTCTCGGGAAACATTATTCGAAAAACCATGTATTTCATAGAAAATTTACCCGCTACCAATTTTACCAAATAACCTAAATTACTTGGCAAAGGAGTTTGTACTCGAGTGTCTTATATATTATATAGACTCTTGTTTATTTATTGACAACAAACTAACAAAGAAAAAGACGTGGTGCTCGCAACAAAAGTTGCTGATTGCATGTATATATTACTATTATATTTTTTAACAAGAAGAAAAGAAAAAAATACTTGAAAATATAAATCTTAATTAATTTATTTGCAAATATAGAATAATAATATTATTTTTTTTTAAAATCACCTTTTATAAAGGGCTGTTTCTGATTTTATCAAGAGTAACAGAACTACCTCGGTTGCAACTATTGTAGAAGTAAATAGATAGATTTATTTTTAAAGTCGAAAATACAAATTTCGCGGCACGCAGGCCCATTGTGCAACTTCCGAGAACCAGTTTGTGCTCTCAACGAAGGCTGTGATGTTCTTGAGACTTAATTCTTTGATGACATCAATTGTAGTTACTGGTGCACAGTTCTGTTCCTCTGGAGCATTGGGCACTGACATAGATAGTGTTCCAGTGTTTCGTTGTCCATGCTACAACCTCTGCATAATGGCGAATGTATAGCTCGGCTTTTGTGGAGATGGTTTCTAAAACAATGACCTATTAGTATATTTACCATTTTTTTAAAGCTTACGCTTGCCAGTGTTAATTAAGAAAAGAGAGTCACTTTTGTTAGGCTTACTAAATATAGATTTAGCTTGTCTACACGTATCAAGTGACTCCCATTTCAGTGTATGAAGTTTATTTATGTGTGTCTGTATGGTAGTTCTCCTGTGAGAACGGGAGATTCCCAAAACAGGTCTCGGTCCGATTAAAGGAGTTTCGGACCATTTGCGTGTCAGTTCATCGGCAATTTCGTTTCCCAAAAAGCCTGAATGGCCTGGGAGCCATTGGTGAAGATAGTAGATCTACTTCCTGGGAAGTGGCTCTCTTTCTGCCATTCTTCTCTTTTGGGTATGATAACCTTAAAAGATTTTTCAAAAGAATATAGCGGTTTTATGTTGGTTTTCATAAAGAGATTTCTCTCTATGAATGACGACTTTGTAAGGATTAGTGCATTTCCTAAACGCTTTGATGAATTTGTTGGTCTTTGTCTCAATATGTTTGTTGAAAAGAAGTTTTCCAATTTGATAGTACCCTAAGCTGTTTAGGACTTTAAGTAGTCAATCTATTACTAGACACCACATGAGAGGTGATAGAACACCCCTTGTGGACATCCTTGTACAACTTTTGCTTGTAGATTGACTCCTTTGAGTCGCAGCAAATCGTACGGTTTAGCAGCATTTTGATCATCCATTTGATCATCATGTCGTCAATTCCGAACTCGATGATCGCTTGTTTAAGCGATTGGTACTTCATTTTATAGAAAGCTCCCTCAATGTCTAGAAATACTGAGATAGTTTGCTGTTTGCAGTTAAAGGACTTTACAATGCGCGTCACTGCATTATGAAGAGCGCTTTCGACTGATTTTCCTGTTAAGTAAGCGTGTTGCATTTTATTTAAGGGTTTTTCGTGTAGCGGAGTATCTCTGAGATATCTGTCGCACATTCTTTCGAGTGTTTTAAGTACATACGATGTAAGATTGGGCTTGCTGAATTGTAATTGTCTTTTCCTGGTTTAGGATAAAGGAATAAAAACTACTCTAGCAAGTTGACACATTTTAGGGATGTAACTCAGTGCTAAACTAGATCTGAAGATCTTGGAGATTAAATCTAGATTATTTTCACTGAGTTTTTGAAGCATTATTATCACGAAACGTTGATAGGTGAGCGTCGGGACAAGTCTGACGATAAACGGCCCAGTTCAGTTTTATTTGAGATGGTACTTTATCTGTCAAATCTTGTAGCATGATTGGGTTGTAAAGGGTGGTCATATTTTCATAACTGCTGATAAAGATTGCCCACTCTTCTGGTCTGCCGGAGAAAGTTGGTAGATCTTTTGATATAACTTGCCTGGCTGCAAAATGGCTCGAGGATAATATGGGATGGTCGAAGGCAGCAGTTGGATTAGCAGGAATTCCGTATAATTGAGAATTCAACGGAACTTGGCTACTGAAACTAAAGTTTCCATGGCCAGGCAGGTAGGGAGGATATTGTTGAAAGTCATTGGTAGAATTGACGTTGTGCAGAGTGGCCTGCCGACTATTTACGGTTTGGGTTGATTGAACTGTTGGTAGAAATTGTGCTTTTGCTTGAGTATTAAAGGTTGTTAATACTTGTGAGATCGATTGCTTTAGATTACATTTTTTGCCAAAGGCTTTATACTGGGAGCGTATGTCGTAGTGGGCCGATCTGCCTGACTCTGTTGAATTGCATGTAATATTCTTGCATTCGGTTGTGGATTGACAGACTGAACATAATCTTGGTACTGATTAGTCCTATTATAGGGTCTCAATTCGGGAGCAAAGCTAGCAATGACTCTTTCTAGCAGACTCTGATGAACTGGCATGAAGACTTGGGCGTTCAGTTGAGTATTAGCAGTCTGGAGGTACACTGTGTGCTTATGAAAGGGCTGCGTTGTATGAGTGTTCGACATGATCATTGAAAAAGGAGTGTAAGGTGCTGTTGTAATGGGGTGCGGATGAGTGACGATTTGTGGCTGAACGAAAGAGGATGCAGATGTATTATGATTCTTTGTAACAGAGGAACAAAGCTGGTGGGATGTTGAGCAACTGAGAGCGGTAGAGTATTCGAATTCACTGGGGTTTCAGTAGACCTTTCTCTGAATTCATCTGTCAGCTTAAGCTCATTAAATTGTTCACTGTTTAGTTATGATGCTCTTCCGGATGTTTCACTTTTGGCCACTTTTACTTCTTATTTTTTTTTTCTAACGTTTAGAATATTGAAAACACTAAAAAAACCTTAAAACTTGTATATTATTTTAAAAAAGTAAATATGTACATAATATCCTTTCTTATTTTGACAAAATATTTAGAGAATTAATTATGGACTCCTCAACCAAGTTTGTTTTGTTTCATTGGATATATTTAGATGTTAGAGTTTTAATAAAATCTTTTTGTTAAGTTCTACCATTTTTAATCGATTATTCCATTCTGTTGATGTTAAATTGTCATATTTTTGTGATCTAACATTATACAATCATGTAACTGATCAAGATTCAAATTATTTGAATGAAAAAAGGGAGCAGGTCAGATATTCGAACGTTCATTAGCTAAAACATGTTTTTACGAGACCGGCGTAAAATATATATAATAAATTGTGTTGTGTTTTTAAAAGCCAATCTTATTAAATTATTTTACATATAATGTATTACGCCAGTTTGAATTTGTGATGAATTTGTTTGTTGTTGTTGTTGCATCTGAGACGGACCCAAATAAATATTTAGCACTAAAAATTAACCACATTTATTTAAACAAATTACATATAAATATTTAAACAGGTTAATCTATCACAACGTACGGCAATATTGTAAGCATTTCATCGTTAAAAGATTTGCGATGCAACACTTCATGCCATTCGCGAAACTCAAGTCCATTGCTCTGAACGCCAAGCTGATTCTCCATTCCCAAAACATTGAAACTCTCCAGCTTCTTGTTTTGTTGGGAAATTATAGGTGAAGCAAATATCGTTTGATGATGATTCATAGTCCAGTCAGACTTTGGCGATTCGCTTTTGTTTATCCAATCAGCAAAATATGTTGGACAATTAAAACTCTCGGTTTTTGATGGTAGAACAATTTCGCTTGTGTCTTTCTTATCCAGTTCTGATAAAGACTCGACTGACAACCAATCCATTTCTTCAGTTTGACTGTCCGAGCTACTGTCATGATGATCATCATCGGATGAGGAACTAAAACTATGTATACTGTCTTTTTTAGTATTATTTGTCTGTGTAACCTCTTCATGATTCCATCCTATAATCTCGGATGTACCTTTTCTCCATTCCCGATCAATAGGCTCAAAGTCAATGTCTTGCAGATTCTTTGGAATTGTATCCATTTCCATGTAATTGTATGTAGACAAAATCCGTTCGGCTAGATCTGCAGCCGGAGACTTTCGTGGTTTATTAAATTCGGTCCAGTTACCATTGACATTCGGTACACACCAATTGTGCAGCATATCCAAATGAAAATCTGTAGAATTTTGTTTAGCATCGATAAAATGTTGTCTGGCCAAACAATCTGGATTCTCAAGAAATTCGAATTGTGGTATAATAAGCTCTATTGGAACTTCTGTTTCTTGTTGAACATTTGCGTAAGGTATAGCAGCTGGTTTTGTTAATTCTTTAGGTGTGTAGATCGGTTCAAGCATTGCATGATTCACCATTGATAGAATGGGTATATCATGTTCGTCATAGTCTGGATCGAATAAGGAGCGTACCAGTTTCGTGGGCTGTGTTGGATGTGGAGGTGATGGTGATGGTGGAAGAGGAATTTCATATTCTATCAAAACATGTGGATTAATCGCTTTTATGTCGCTGATTAAGTTTGTTGCTGGAATTGCAGGTTCAGCGGTTGATGGGAGGATTTCCATCAGGGTACACGAACAATGATATGGATCATCCTGGACTGATATATCATAGTCGATCGGTGGTAATTGTGCTCTCAAATCTATAATTTCTTCATCTATAGTCTTCAATAGAAATGGAATATATAGGGAATCTCCATTATTTGTAGTTCTTAGATTTGTTTCAAAATCTTCCTCAATTGTAATACTCTCAGAAACTAGTTTTGGAGTTTCTGAAGTTTCACCACGATTCCTTCTTTGCAAGTCCGCCAGTATTTCATATGATGTCTTCAAACGCCTTTGTGTTCCAATTGTTGCCAGACTAGTGATCTGTGTCTCAGTCAAAATATTGTGCTTACTAAATAATTTCTTTTGAGCATTACCTGGTAAAACAAATGTTGTATCCATTGTCATGGCAACCTTTCAAAATGTATAACTTAATCAAAGCTCGTTCAAGCAATCTTGTGTTCTCAGCAAACGCTTGATTGAAACTGTTGTTTACAAAGAATTCAATAAAATGCAATTTTGCAAAGGTTCCTAGATGCAATAGTTTTTTATATAGAATTTTTAATTCAAACAAGTAGGTATTTAATTTTATAAGTATTTTATTATTATTATGGAGAAAAATTGTATTTTAATGGCAATGGCATGGCAAAAAAGATTCCTAGAACTTAAGACTAAATCCCGGTCCCATGGCAAGCTGCTGAGGGTCCATCATTGCGTTCAGTATGAATCCATGATTGTCATCAACTTCACCGAGCTCCTTGAACTGTCCACCACCGGACGGTGCCTTCGGTGAAGATGCCAACGCTTTCTTTACTCCGAGCTCACTCTTGGCCGGCCACGTCGGAAACATAGCTGGATCAATTGGTAAAGGTGCTTCTTTAAAATAACTACTATTCAATCCCGTCTCTGCGCTGAACCGTTGTTTTGGATCATATGTTAGCAATCCTTTCAATAAGGCCACTCCCTGTTCACTCGTGCTATGTGCAAATTTACGCCAAATATTCGATACCGGATACTCGGTAAAGTTCATCTTCTGCACGGCCGGCAATTCGTTGTATCCGGGCCAGATTACCTCATTTGGTGTGCCCAAATCCTTAAATATCCTATTAATTTGATCAACTTCTGATTTACCCGGAAAGAGTGCTGTCATCGCAAGGAATTCCGCAAATATACACCCTACGGACCACATATCAACAGCAGTGGAGTATTCCTTGCAGCACAACAGTAACTCTGGCGATCGATACCACAATGTTACCACAATTGCCGTGTATGCCTTCAGGGGTGATCCATACTCACGGGCTAGTCCAAAGTCACCAACCTTCAGAATACCTTTGTGCGATAATAACAAATTGGACGTCTTCAAATCACGGTGTAGAATCCAGTTGTCGTGCAGATGATCAATAGCCCGTAGCAGCTGTTGCATCAGGCACTTTACTTCTCCTGGAAGGAAACACTTTTTACGATGTTTCATCGTTTCCATTAGACCCTTCATATCATGCTCCAGGTAATCCATTACGATAAAGATCTTGTCCATATTACTGCCGACCACAATCTCTCGAACGGTAACAATATTAGGATGCTGTCCCTTGAGCAAAGTATTAATTTCACGTAGGGATGTTATTGGAAATCCTTCTTTTTCCTGTTCCATTTTCAGACGTTTCAAAGCGACAATTTCTTTGGTGCGTTTGTCTTCGGCACGATAGACAACACCGTATGTACCCTCCTCAATTCTATTTAAACACCGGAACTGTTCGACAGATCGACAACCTTGTAAACCAGGAAAGTAGGAGGGAAGTTCTTCTTCGTCGATTTCATTTTCTGTAATCTCTGGACTTTCGACTTTAGGGACATCCACTGGAATCGGTGTTTTCGAACGACTTCTTTTGCGAGGTAGTGGTGACTGGGAATTGGACAGTTGACGTTGATTATTCAATAAAATTAAACGTTCCGTTTCAGATGGGGTAGGTGATGAAGCCGGTAAACCGCAAGATGTTTCATCATCCGTGTCGCTAGATGTTTCACCATCCGTGTCATTCGTGTCGCTAGAGGTTTCGCAGTCCGATGAATTCGCACCGGATGATGTATCAGATAAAACTACAACGGGGGTTGTTTCTTTTTGGATTTTGATCGGTGACTCTTGAATTTTTGAAGGCGGGGAATCCTCTAGATCAGCCATCATTCGTGTCATTTCATTACGTGCTTCAACATCAACACGCAAACGTTCCTTTCGTTCTGCGTGATCACGATCCGCTGCACGATGTCTTGCCGACGATCGATCTTCTACAGCACGATATTGTTGTTGTACTATTTCCGGACTATAACGCTCTTCAGTTTTACGTTTCTTGTGCTTATGTTTATCTCGTTTCTCTTCTTTACTATGATCACGCTCACGTCGTGGCTGATGTATATCTTCTCTCTTGGATGGATGTTTTTTTAGCTTGTTCAACAGTCGAGAACGCAAATCCTCCAGATCACTTGGGCCATCAGTTAATATATCATGATGACCTAGACTGCGTGTCTTCTCACGTGATCTATCCGAATGTTTTTTATGATATTCGGCTGGTGAACGTTCACGTAAACTGTGTCGTTTATCACGACCCCGTCGTTCAGGGCTCTTACGCTGAACATATTTTTCGCGATGCCGATAATCCCGCGAATGCTTCTGTTCACGTGAAGATTTTGACCTTTTGTGATGTTCACTTCGACCGGCCTGTGGTGGCCTAATTTCCAATGAGTCGGCCGAGTCTTCGATATATTCACTTGATGGGCTACGTTGTTCACTATTCTCACTGTCCATTTTTTGCTAAAGTTTATTTAGAATGGACAAAATTTATATAAATATTTAGGTTATAAATATTTAGGCTGTTTCAAAATGCAAATCACAACTGATGCTCGATGTTTTTTTTCAAATCAATATAAAGCTATTGCTACTGAAAATATCTGTGCTAATAATTATTAGGTGATTTTATTGAGGTTGAATGATTGAAATCAAAAAAATCGAATATCTAATATGAGTTCAATAAAATGTTTCGGTTTCAAGTTTTTTTTACAACAACAACAAATATACTTAAAATATGTGGATGTATAATTACACTGATTACAGGTAAAAATATTTTGTATTTCTTAAAAAATGTTTTTATATTATAATGATAACAGGTAAACATTTGAAAATAACTCTTTTTCCTCCCAATTATATGTCCGACTCCGATAATAATATATTCATAGTCTGTATTTTAAATATATTTTATTTCTTTAAATTAAAAAACATTGTTAATATTATTATTTTAATTTCAGGGCCGCATTGCGTCTGGGCACTTTGTGGGGCATTTCGGCAGCGACAGCAGCTTCACCTCTATCGGGTACCACCTATTTTGGTCCGCATTTCTATGGCAGCAATGGCGTTTGTTTATCGCTGCACATTCATGATCCATATGCAAAGGTATATACTTATAGATTAAAATAAAATATTGTCATTTTCAGTTAAATATTTATACATATTTAGTATAATCTAGGAAAATATGTTTGTGTGTAATCGTAAAATAACATTTTTTCTAGAGAAAAGTCAAAAATAACATTTTTTCTAGAGAAAAGTCAAAAATAACATTTTTTCTAG
>JANSTU010047999.1:0-10303 GCA_027564075.1 Bolitophila hybrida | reverse complement strand
ATTTTTGGTTATTTCAGAAATATTTTATATACCTCTTCCACAAACAATAACAATATCAATATTTATGTAACATTTTTTTTATTGATATTTTCTGATGATTGACATTTATTTTGAATTTTCTTAATGATTTTAGAACGCAACTCAAAATGTAGAGAGATAGGAGAGATTTCTTTTATGGTTTTTACCAACTCAGATGTAAAAGCTAAAGCGGCGCTAGCTTTATGTCTATGTGTTTATGTGGTTTTTGTTGCGAGAGGGAGAAAAATCATACAATTTTAGCATGTGTATTAGTGAAATGCAGTAAATGGTTCATGGTTTTTGGTATATGGTTTGTAGTGGAGTTAAGGCATAACTAACCAATAGATCAATAGATTTTTTAATTTGCCATTTTCGTGTTTAGCGGGCCAAATAATTTAAAAAATAGTGTGATATGGAAAACAAAAATAGTGTAATAGCTTAATTTTTTTCTTGCAATTATTAGAAAACAGCGATTACACATACTATTTTATTATATATTTAAAATTGTATAATTCTAATGAATTTATTTTAATCACGGTCTGTTTTATTTCGGTTTACTTAAACCTCGACTTAAACCGACACTTAAATCAATAAAAGTGTTATATGTAAATAATTTAGAAACATTTTGTTCGTACCATAAATATATCTCTCAAAGGTTTGAATACACGAACTGTTGAATGTGCAATGTGGTCTTGATCCTCAGCCGTGAACTGTAGTTAATGCGCCAATGTGACAGCTGACCAATCGAACACATTTGTGTAGGGGTTATGCATTCGGACATTCAGCTGATAATTTTATAATCTGAGGTCTCGGTGCAAAAATGTGCGCACGTCGGATTTATTAGAATCTCGTCAAGGCACATTTTGGCGTGATTTTCTGATATGTTGACATATCAGACATGACATGCTACACATGGTCTATATCTCGTTTACAGTGCAGTAATTCAAAGTGCGCAAAATCCACAAACCCATATTAAATAGATTATCAATATCGAGTGTATACTGGGTTATATGCTTACATATTAGTTGACGGATTACATAATTACAGCAGTGGCGCTTCACTTCCAGTTAAATTATTGACAGCCATTTTAATTTTCTTTTTGTGTGAACGATTCAAGTTAGCAACATGGGTTTCGCAAATGTGTGGTTCTCTCACCCCCGAAAATACGGACAAGGATCACGATCATGGTAATTAAAATATATATATATATAAAAAATAGAAAAATTACATTAAAATATGTGCATTTTTATATATTGATTTTTAGATTTTTGATTTATTTTGTATCACGTTGTCATATTTTTAAGGTTAAGTTAATAGAAAACTTAATTTTTTTTAATTTTTAGCCGATCGTGCTCAAACCATCATGGTTTGATCCGTAAATATGGTCTGAACATCTGCCGTCAATGCTTCCGAGAATACGCCAATGATATTGGTTTTAAGAAGGTAAATATACATTTTAACCTAAAATCAAATCAAAATGCTAATTTGTTCTCGATTGTTTCAGCTGGATTAAGAAGTTGCATTAAGGAGCTAAATAATTGCTGTGCGAATGTGTAAATTCAAATGAAATATTTTATGTAAATGAAACCGGCATTACATTGGCTATTAAACAACTTCTAAAATACAAAATTGTTTTGTTCTGCCCAATTCCATTTTTCCTTTTTTTTTAGATTAATATTAATAATATTGGCTAAGGATGCAAAATAAACGGCAAGTATATTATATATATAATTTTATAAAATCTATGTCAATTGGATGTATCACACAAATAATTTTAAATATGCATTAACATCAAATTGTTTTACATCCATATTATCATATTAAATAATCTAAACAAATGAAAGAAAACTATATCCGATTACAATAATTTATTGATACAAATATGTTGTATGGCACAATTATAATTAGGTATTTTAATTAGCGCTTCCTTACACTGTATGGTAGCACTTCTAAAAAAAGTTATATATATAAATATATTAGGTATGTATTTATATATAAACTCGAAATTATTCCTTTTCAAATATATTATTAAGTACTTGATGAACGATTTTATAAAATTTAATTGGTATTTCGACGAGATCATCAAAGTTCTTGTGTTTGTGTCTTTCTCCGCAATGAACACATCAGGCTGGCAGATGACAATGTAAATAACCATGTCCCCATTTGACAGTTTCTATACTGTGTTGGGCCGCTATTGAGGCGTTTTGAAGTATCCCACTTTGCAAAGACGTTAGCAATAGCACGTACTTTCTTTAAGTCAGCAAGCTTAATGCCATTTTCTGTCAAATTCGGGAGCCTGCTACTAAATTGCAGTAAGCTAGCATGCCAAGAAAAATAAAAGCAATATCGGCGCTATGTAGAGATAATTATATTATATTCTGGATTATTGAAATAAATAATTATAAATATAAAATCAAACAATAATTCATATACTTATAAATTTCTTCCTAGTCCGTTTTTATTTTTGGTTAAACAGCTTTTGCAGTACATTTTTTTTTTTAAATCGTGTGTTGGAGAAGTGTTTGGAGAACCTCTTGTGTTTCGCACTATGAAAAATTGATTAATTGGGGTCGTCCTTAACACATTTGCTCAATAAAAGCGAAGGCTTCTTCCGTGCACACGGTTTGACATAGAAATTAAGAGTAAATATGTTGTGTTGATTTTTTATCAATTGCATTTCTCTCACGTAGAGGAATGAATTTCTGTATGGAAAATATTAAAAGGTCAAAAATATGAATTTTCGTCACCAAAAAAGTGAATTCTTGTCACCAAATTATTTCCTGACAAGAATGCACTTCAGAGATGTGATTTTTTGTTACAAAATCCCTTTACAACATCAAAACATGAAATACTCGATTTGTGTTTAGTTTTAAACCCATTATTGGTTATTGTGATTTGGTGACAAAAATTCACACCTCGGCAGTGAATTCTTCTCACCAAATAATTTGGTGACCGAAAATCCACTTCATACCGCCAGTAAATATGACGCAAAAACGTTCCATATGTTTGTTCGAAATCGTTTTCTCAGCTTTTTTATTTAAAATAAATTAAGTTAAATTAGTATACATACGTTGGGAAAAATAGGTACGATATATGATATCGTACATTTAACAGAATAAGAATACTTTTATGAAATATAAAACATCTTCAGTCTAACTTAAATTTAATCTTAAACATTATAAATAATAATAATTTCGTCTTCTTAAAAAAATACAAATTAAGTTCTTCTTCATCAAGTGGAGGTGAATTCCATAATTTAGCCGCTGATATCGCAAAAGTCATATCCGAAAATTTAGAATTTGTACGATGAAGTGAGATACATCTTGTCCTACTTGTTGTATTAATTATATTGGTATTTTAAATAATTGAAAAACGAACAGTCACTTAATAATGTGTTTTCATAACGTACCATGCTATTTGCTCGTTTTATCTTGTAAACATAACGCATACAAGCTTTAAAACAGCTTTAAAATCGCCTCTTAGATTCCGCATCTAAATAACAAAAGCCAGTATGGCAATATAGGAAATGCTGTATCAGATGTGCAATAAAAATTTTGTAGCGAATATATTTATGGGTAATATACGATAGCAACTTTAAATTATGTAATCCGTAAAAAACTTTACTTATCACAAGCCATTTTAGATTTTTATTCATAATAACTCCAAAGTTTTTCACTTTTCTTTCCCACTCTATTGTAAGTCCATTAAAAAAAACTTTTTCTAACGACTCATCTCATCAAAAATTGACCCTGGTTTTTATAAGACTATTGCTTGAATTTTTTCAGTGTTCAAACACAGTTATAATTGTACCACACGGACACAGCTATATTTACATTATTTACTATTTGGGAAAATTATGTAATAGGGATGACCAGTGTAATATAACTGAGAGTCGTCATCAAATAGGTGAAATAAGCAGTGCGATAGACATTTAGAAATATTGTTTATGAACTTCGAAAATAAGGTTGGATCTGTGAATAACATTAGATTATATTAGAATAATATGCTAGACTAAGCGGATTCAACGCGAACTTTTTGTTTCACAAATATGAATTCATTAGCTGAATAGCAGAATAGGAAAATCCAAAGGCGTATTTTAGTTTATGTAATAAAAGCTCATGGTTGACTGACGGAAAAACTTGTGAAATATGTAGCAAAACTAGTAATTAATTATGTAGGTGTCTTGGATTTAGGAATAGGAAAGAAAATATAGTGCTTCCAGGATGATGGACAAGTTGAAGACGAAAATATGCAATGTGGTCCGAACCAATGGCATCCGATTTAATAGAAAACAGAGCTATCCTTATATCACCCTCTGATACTTGCGCAAAAGAAAATAGGGGATATATTTGTCTTTGATTTCTTTCTTGTATTTCACCGAAGTTGCATTTGTCAGGGACTAACTTGAGTGAAGGGACAATCAAAAAAATAATGAAGTTCATCAGGAGTAAATTGATCGGAAAATTATTCGGTTTCTGACTTGAAACCTACATTTTTAATATTTTTTCAGATATTCTTAGTTGGAAGATTTTAATTTAAAATAGTTCTAGAGTTACTGCATTCTAAGGGATACTAAGGAGTTGCGCACAATGATCTCTCATAGGTTCTCATAGGTTCATGATTATCGAAAAGACATTTAATCTTGCTGTTGAAAGTTTTTTTTATCGTCAACATTTAAGCAATCAAAGAGTGGCTGCCAATCGGTATTTTCGGCTAAAGTAATTAAAACAAGTACATTGATAGAGTTGCGAAGCCTCTAAAAGAAAATGAAATAGAGTTACGTATGGGTAATTTACAAGAGGATGCGATTAAATTGTGATCAGTGAAGTGAATATTGTTTGATCGGTGTAAACAGATTTTCTGCAACATTTGAAAAGTACATATCCAAGGTAGTGGCAGAAGTGAATGAAACTCTGGTTGGGACTGATGGATGCAAATGAAGGTTATATTTCGAAAGAATTTGTAAGAAGTATCTTTGCATCGACCTTTTAACTGATCAATTTTCAATTAATAATTTTAAATCATTTAAATTAGATGACAGCGGAGGATTATAACAACACACCGAAAGCGATTTTGAATCTGTTATAATTCAATAAAAATATATTCTATTTTGTCATCGACATCAAATTTGCAGATGACCTTAGATTTCAAAAATTGTTAACAAATAAACGGACTGTCACACCGAAACATTTTAAACCGTTTATAGCAACTGTAAGACTACTTTTGAGCCAAGTTTCAGAAATGGAAATATATTTCAAATTAATATTAGAAAAAAATTAACAATCTCTTTTGAATGAGCAACTAAGATACGGAAATTTATATGGCAGTAATTAAGAGAGTTTTTGTGAATTTTGTTTTAAATTTGCTGTCTGTCTATGAGTTGTGGCAAGCAATATTGAAATAGTTCATGTTATATGGCTTTAACTATAATCAAATAGATAATATACAGATGTTGCTATCAAAAGCATTTTATAATAAGGATAATAAAAATAATTTAAAAGTAGAACTACAACTAAAAAATAAGAATCCGTTGCAGATACTTTTATGAATATAACATTATGTTTTTTTTTTATTTTTTTATGCTAGCTCAGTCGTCGAAATCATGAAGTTTTAGTATTTGCACAGGTTTTGTATATTGAGAAATTGTGAATTAACTAAATTTGTTTTCTTGGAGTGAAGTTGCGCTACTTTACGAAATATAGATCGATAGATACTGGGGTAAGATGAAAAAATATGTGTGTGTTCCTTGGAGAGCTTTTAAGATCCGAAAAAATTGTTCTTTTTTAGATACATACATCTTCAGATTCTTGTTGAAAAACTTGACCAGAACTGTCACATACACACATACTGAAACATGCACAATGAACTTAACCGTAGTTGCTTTGTAGGTGTTAAAGTAGAATAAATGATTTGAAATTTGAACTCAAACATCACGGTACAAATAACGGAAGCGCAGCAAAACAACTTGGCCGTCATTAAGGACAAGTTCAATGAATACTTCACACCCAATCTGAATACGACATACGAACGTTACATGTTCAACAAAATGGCCCAACGAGACGGCGAGCAATTCGACGAATTTCTCTCAAAAATAAAAGCGCAGAATGGCAAATGCAACTTCGGTGAAATACAAGAAAGCATCATCAAAGACAAAATAATCTTCGGTATTCTCAACGACAACCTCCGAGAAAAAAATGCTCCCCGACGACACGACCAGAACAAGGCGATCCAGATGTGCCGCTGTCAACAATAAATGTGAAAACTGAAAATCTGACCACTTCAAAAATATGTGACGATCCAAAACATCGAAAGGTGCAGCAGTACACGCAGTAGCAGATGACAGCGATAATGATCATGAACTCTACCTGGACTCCATCGCAGCCCCAAACAAAGACAATGGTAAGGATTGGTTCGAAGAAATACGTATCTGGAATCTGGACGTCAAGCTCAAGCTCAACACGGGTGCGCAGTGCAGGGTCCTCATGAAACACCTCGCCATCCTAACGAAAGCCCCGTTGCTACATTCGAAGACGCAACGCATCCTGGCATACAGCGGACACAGCATTCTAGTAGTAGTAGTAGTAGGAGAGATCACCACATCAACCATCATACGCAAAAACAATTTCAATGTTAGATACATTGTAGTGGACGAACAGGCTCGAAGGTATTTACGTAGCTCGACTACGAGAAAGGCTTATGGCAAATCCGGTTGTACAAGAGAACCAGAAGTATTTCAGCAAGTCATGTCGAAGCTGATAAACGAAAAACCAAACGTCGAAAATTCCATGGATGATGTCTTGATTCACGCAAAGGATCAAAACCAGCTACAACATCTCCAAAATAAAGTCATTACCTGAGCGTTAAACGATTTATATGATACCACAACAAAAGTCAAACTTTGTTACAGATTCTCTTACGTACGGACTGCTATGATTCGTGTACATTTTAAGAGACGTCGACTCTTAAAATGTATACGCATCATAGCAGCTCTTACGTAAGAGAATGTCTTACGCAGTTTGACGTTTGACGAACCCCATTGAGTTCAATAAGCACGATACTACATATCAGTAACAGATTGCTTGATTCAAGCACCGATGTGCATGCATTCCAAGAGTAGTAACACGTTTCTTGAATCCAGCACTATGTTTCCCAAATTAAATTATCAATGTGACGTTTTTTGTGTAATTTAACTATTGGAACGAGAGTGTGTGTGTTCAGTGCGAGTGCCCCTACTGTACTCTGTCTTCCAAGTAAAAAAAATCGGTGCGACAGTGCGAGTGCCCCTGTACTCTGGACCCCACATTAAGACAAGCGGTGCGACAGTGAGAGAGCTCTTGCACTCACAATTAATCAAACATTTTTATGTATTAGTGATTTTTAATTTGCCTTTGTTTTATATTTTAGTATAATTAATAATTATGATATTTTGTATATTTATTTTAACATTCGAAAACTCAAAAACAATATAAATATTAGTGTACTTTTAGAAATTCTAGAAAAAACAATTAAAAACAATCTACAGATGACGATCAATTGTGACTGAAATTCTATATAGAACCGTATAATGTCAGGTCATTTATAAGTGGAAGAACACCGCATTATTTTAAGTATTTTGTATAAACAAAATTAATATAAAATGATTTTCTACGAAATACGAAAATTTAAATTATATTAAAAAAGGTGGTTTTTATTTGTAATTTGTTTCAAATTAAAAATCTCAAGACTTATATTTGAACTGTGAAATATGCTTAAAACGTGTTAATATATTCGAGAAACACGTTACTTGAATCAATCGTATCGAGGCTTGCTCCAAGAAACGTGTTACTGAAAATCAGTAAATGCGTGACTTCAATACATCCCATAATACACTCTTTGGGGAACTATCCGGCTTCCTTTTTTTCCATGAGGGCAAAGTAAAGTTTGCTAATTATGGGCCAAAAGAAATGAAGGCAACGCCCAAACCCCCTTACAGCAACTGGAGGAAGAAATGAAGGAGGCCGAGTTACTGACGACGGATGATTCCGCACCCCTGCCGGGCATCTATGAGTAACATCAGAGCTGTCATGGCTAGTGGTCAGATAGAAATGGCTCTTATCTAAAAGCCGTCTCAGTAAAATGGAGTAATCAAGGGCATCAAAATCCCCAGCTACTCAATTTTTTCCGCTCCCAGCCAAAACAAGGTAAGAACGTGCTCGGTAGCCAAAAACATCCTAAACGCATCTTAGCTGTTGTGACATTTCAGCAATAAAAATATCACACTTCATCAAAGGAGGAAGACAAGAAATAGTGATAGTGATATCCGTATACCTTCCATACGACTCCCTACTGCCACCACCATCCGAGGAACTAGCAGCCTTGGTCATATATATTGTGTTGTTCATATTGTAATGTTCTTACAGAATCCTTCAATATAAGCTGTCCAATCAGAAAAAAACATGCTCTGAACATAAAATAATAGATTACACCTACTTAGGCGGTCTTTAAGACTAGAAAACAAAGTTAAATCACGCCCTGAGCGTATCAATGATGAAATGCTTCAGGCAAAGAGACTTTATAAAATAGAGCTCAGAACAGCCCAAAGAAACTCTTGGAGAACCTTTTGTGGAGAAGTAGAGACGCTCTCCGCAACGTCTAGAATCAAAAAAGCGTTCTCAATAGATCGAGATGCCCAGTTTAGGACTGTATTGCTCGATGATGCTTCAAGCACGGGAAATCACACCGATACTCCGAAACAGCTGATGAGTAACCACTTCCCAAACTGCGTATTTAATGATCAAACTCACATTAATACTGATGTAAACCATGGAGTTTGGCCTCCACCATAATCACTATCGATAGAATAAAGAATAGAATACAGGACCCTCCTATTTTAAACCATACAAGACGCCAGGACCGGATGGTATATATCCAATAATGCTTCAAAAACTCAGTGAAAATCACCTGGACTTAATTTCTAAGATCTTCAGATCTAGCTTAGCACTGAGTTATATCCCTAAAATGTGGCGCAACTTGCTAGAGTCGTCTTTATTCCTAAACCAGGAAAATACAATTACAGCAAGCTCCTTCCGCCCAATTAGTCTTACATCGTTTGTACTCAAACTGATATCTGAGAGATATTCCTCTACACGAAAAACCCTTAAACAAGATGCAACACGCATATTTAACGGAGAAATCAGTATAAACAGCTCTTCACAATGCACTAACGCGCATTGAAAATTCCTTTCACTTCAAACAGCCAACTCTCTCAGTATTTCTAGACATAGAGGGAGTTTTCAATAAAATGAACTTTCAATCGCTTAAACAAGCGGCCATCGAGTTCGGAATTGACGAAATGATGATAAAATGGATGATCATATCATTGGGTCCTGCACACCGGATTCATTGATCATTACGGGTTCACACGAGTGTGTTAATTGATGTCATTATTGTTCCGTTATTCCAAACCAATAACCTATTTCAGAAATAGGCTATTAATAGCAAGAGAAACCTACTGATTTAAAGTGCTACATTCGAAAAACACTTCGGTTTGCCGGAGGGGATTGAACCGGCGACCTCCCATAAGCCATACCAACGCGTTAACCCACTCGGCTATGGCTATGGTTATTCTGTGAATCTAAACTAGTCTAAACTAGTCAATTAACAAGCAAAAGTTGTACGAGGATGTCCACAAGGGGGTGTTCTATCACTTTTCATGTTGTGTCTAGTATAATAGATGGACGTTTTAAAGTCCTAAATAGCTTAGGGTACTATACGATTGGCCTTGCCGATGATATAGTAATCCTCATATCCGGAAAGGATGAAAACACAATCATTAATGTTATGCAACCAGCATTAAGAATTGTAGAAAAATATTGTACTGACAACCAACTGTTAACCCTTCAAAAACAGCACTGGTTCTCTTCTCACATAAAAGAAAGTATGAACTTAACAAACATCCAATACTTTTCAATGAAACACTTAAGCTCAAAACTTAAGTGAAATACATAGAAGTTATCCTGGACAGGAAACTTTCTTTTCAACAAACATATTGAGACAAAGCCAACAAATCCATCAAAGCGTTCTGGAAGTGTCGTAGAGCTTTTGGTAAAACATGGGGTCTGTCTCCTTACCAGGTGTACAAGTATGGAATGTCGGTTCCATGTCTCGCAAACCTAAATATTTATCGATTGTCATAAAACTTTGACAGTGTGAAGTGTCAACATCGACTATCAAACCACCATAGTTTCGCGCCAATCGAGCGTCATTATCGTTTACTCTCAGTGCAGTCAACATGTCGAGTTTCGTG
>JANSTU010047988.1:0-10305 GCA_027564075.1 Bolitophila hybrida | reverse complement strand
ATAATTTCAAATATAAATATGCGGCAAGCTATTCTGAACTTTCTTATTTACTATGGATTACCCAGTACCATTTCTCAATTTAGCCCAATAACTGACCATAGCCGAGTGGGTTAACCCGTTGAGAGGTCGCCGGTATGATCGGAAGTGTTTTTCTAATGTAGCACTTTCAATCAGGTTCCTCATGCTATTAATAACCTATTTCTCAAATAGGTTATTGATTTGGAATAATGGAACATTAATGCCATCAATTAACATATGCACACGCACCCTGTATAGTGTATGTGATGATTCACTACTCCGAATATAAATAGCAAGATAGATCTCGGTGCATGGAGATATCTCAAAAATATGCACATTTGCCTTGCAGTTGTTAGAGACGCGTCAGGGCAAATAAGGACTAGTAACCATCGGGAATTTATTTTGAGTGTTAGAGCACAGTAGCTTAGCATGACCTGACCATAATGGTTAATGAATCCGGTGTGCGGCACACTGGCTTATGTCCCACAAGGGATTACAGGATCTAATGAGAATAACTGCGTCACCACACACTATTATTACCATCCGCTCGGATTTGTTTAAACTACTTGAAAAAGCTGTCTCTGTGAACTGTGCGGTTATCAAGTTTTAATTCGATTTTTGCCGATTGAACTTCTACTTAATGTGACATGTTTATGTCCACACCTAAACTTTTCGTTATCAATGCAGTTATAAATACTGTTGAATTGACCGTTGTTGCATCGATCGAGCAATTCAACTAATTGGGTTGATTACTTGCTTTGTGAACAGGCTCTGATGGTTCTTGTGTGGTCTGATGGGTAAAACAAAATTTGAGTCAATTGTGTCATCCTGCTCACTGTCACTCAATTCTTCAACTTGATCTGATAATATATTATTATATGATTTATTAAACATTGTCTCTCGTGGGTCCATGCATAAGTCCAGAGACAAGTCTAGACCCATGGGACTGTACACTGTTAGGCCCAAATTACTAGACCCGGCAGCATAGACTTGAGACTTCACAAGTCCGACCCGGTTACGTACAAATGCTCAGACATAGGTCTATGGGTCTTATTAATCGGTAGCCGAAATCAGCAACCATTTGGTAGAGAACGAAGACTTCTCCACAATTTTTGTTGAGTTACATTAAATCACGGATATACACAGATATTTTATTGTTATATTGCAAATTTCGCGAACAAACCAATGAAGCATATTTTTGACAGCTTTTGTGAAAATGTCTGTGTTTGTTTTGAACACATTTTACGTGTATGCGTGTAGTGGCGTCACGTTACGTGTGTAAACACAGATTTAATTTGAATATTATTTTCGTTTTTTCTCGTTTAATTACTATATACAGGAATATAATATCATACGCCTTTTAAATTGTATTATAAAATTAAAAGTACATTTTAATTTTTTTTCCAGCAGTTCGAGGGTACGAAGGGCCAGGCTCGCCAGAGTTCTGTGACGTCTTGGTATTTGTGAAGGTGTAGAGGATGATGCTCTTATGGGGGTGATTCCGATGGGAGTTGTCGGTGGATGATGATGCTGGTTCAGGGTGGATATATGATGCTTGATCATAAAGTCTTCCCCGAATCTCTAAATCCCATCCATGTTTTCCCTGACGCATATAGTATACACCCATTCCTCCAGATCCTTGAGATGTACTCGGCACTCCCCTCGACCACCTGTTACATTCTTGTGTTGCCGTATCTAACTAACTTTTTTCTTGTGGCTGCTTTCATGTCTCGAAAGCAGGCCATCCAGGCTTTAGCAGATTTATATGGTCTAATTAAAGTTAGCCTGACGCAATGATCCTTCGTCAAAAATATAGAGTTCGTATGCAGAGCTTCTCTACCAAATGGTCGCTGCCGGTTGATTTGCCACATCGAGTCAACTTTTGCTATGATGTACTACAACGAGCTGCGCGAGAAGATAGGTTTCTTCGGACGATCTTGTTGACCAACGAATCTCAATTCAAAAGGGATGGCGTTACGAATTTGCATAATTCACTCTAATGTAGTTATTAAAATTCGCACACATACAAAATAAAAAACAAACATCGTTTCTAGCTAAATTTATTGTACATTTTGGGCTGGAATAATTGGAAACATCTTGATTGGTCCTAAAATTATTTCGCCAAGATTAGATTCAATAAATTATTTGAGTTTTTTTTAATGAAATGACACAGGAAATAATGGATGAAGTTCCTCTTGCTCGAAGAAACCGTTTGTTTTATCAACAAGATGGAGCTTCTGCTTTATTACGGGCTCATAGTTACGAATTGGCTCAATACGAATTATTCTGAACGATGGATTGGTCGAATTGGCACAATTGCATGGCTGATTCCAAGTGAAGGTCAAAATCAAAACGCATTAAGAATGTCTATACAAATTTTATAACCCTAGTCTGCATATACATACATTAAAGTATAAACAGATCCTTGGGACTACTTTATTTGAACTCGAATGCTAAATACAAAAGTTTGCGTATGCTTTTTGTTTTATAATAAACTCTGCGTCCTGTGAGAATCATGTTGTGATATTATACTATAAACATCTATATGTGTATAGTTTACCATATAATTAATGAAAAATCCATTTACAATATACGATAGCAATAAAATTAACCCCGAGCATACATCTGTTTGTATTTAAATTGTGTTCGCTTTCAGTTAAAAATGTGAATGTATTGTTCGTTATTATTTATTCTAGCTTCATTTTCACATCGATAATTTATTCAACATGAAAAACTAGAGAACCTAAATATGTTTTATGTTTCACTGATTCACATTGCTTATGCAATTATATATAAATACCCAGATAGAAACACGAAACAGTATTTAGATTCAAAGTTTTTTTTGTTTAATCAGCGAATAAATGTTTTATTTGCTGCAGGCGTTATATCAAACCCATGATGACGATACTAGATTCTGTTATTTGAAACAATCAATAATTCAAGGAAAAAACACATTTTTCATTATAAGAAACACTCACTCAGATAGTATACATTTGTATGATGAGATTTAAAATGCAGGTAAACAGAGAAAAAAAACATTACTTTTCTGTCATCATATTTATCAACCCGTAAAGCAACTAACAGAATTTCAATATTCTCTCACAACAAATATACACCCCTTCCATGTTATCCGCATTCGAACTTAAGCAGCAGAAGCAGCGGAGCTCCACGGAAATGCGTCTAATCTAATCTATTCGTGCGCAAATAATGATTAAATATTGTGCGACGCAAATTGCGCTCCAATCTTAACGGTTATTACGCAAGCTAGCGGCGTGGCTGGTGGTGCAGGAAAAAGGAGGCGCGCGGAAGGGAAAGAAGTCACTGTGTGAAGACGTGCTATGGTTAAAAAGCATTTACACAAAAGTGTTTGCGGATTTAATTTAGCTTCATGCCAAAGAATGTTTGCAAATTAAATACATACATTAATAATTGTGATAAGCTGTTATGAAAATTGTTAGGAAAATGTAAAGCGTCAGCGTTCTAACATTGCGTCAAATATAATAACGTACTATAAATATTTTCATGTGAAAATGTATAAGTAGATAAGATGTTTTTCGTTTTTCTGAGAATACAATTTTCTACATTGCATGATCTAAATAAATTAATGTAATATAATCATCAATCAGTTGCAGCTTCTTTAATACATATAATAATATTTAAAAGCTAAATTACTAGCAATAGGGCAAATAGAGACAACCTCAAAAATCAACTTCCACATTTTATTTTATTATTGTTGAAAAACACAGAATTTCGTGGCACGCATGATTGCGTTGTTCTTACTACAACCTTCCAACATATGGATGCCACCAACCAACGGTTGTGTTTTGGGCACCTGTGGTTTAAATGTGGTGAGTGACGTTGTGTGCTGTGATAGATTTACATGTGTAAGATTCATTCATTCAATTCACATAGCTACTGCTTCACATATTTTGACAGCCATTTCCGCTAATCTGCGGCGGCTAACCCTTCAAATTTGACCGGCGGCTGACGGCTGACGGCTGAAAACGGTTTTTCATAGAAAATAGTGAAGATACTTTAGGAAAGCGGATGTGATTTTAAAAACAGTCACTCCCACATTAATGGTTCGCATTTGATTTTGGTGTGAGGGAGGTAAAAAAATCTGAAAGTTTAATTATTAAAAAAAGGTTTTTTAAATTCTCTCATTTGATACCATTCACTTACACACTTTTCTTTTAACTTTAAAATTGTGTTTTTTTGAGAAAACTTTGACGCCCTCACACTCTTTGTTTTAAGCTATTATTTCGATTGTTTTCACGTTTTGATCAAAAACGTAGACGAAAACGCGACAGAACTGAAAATTGCAATTATTACATTCGTAGGACAGGTCAGCGGGTTTGAATTCTGGAACATTAACCAATTATTCCTAGTGCAATTATGCGCCACCACAGTTCCTGCTTATGCTAGTCTGTCGTGGCTAGCTCTCTAAAAGTTCAGTGGTAAAACTTTGTCAGCGTTCGTAAAATATGATCCTAACATACTAATATCGCTCTCTCTCTCTTTAAATATTGGCGTACTTCAGCCCCTTCATTTGTCGACCCAAAATGATAGTTTTGAAAAAGGTAAAGGAGATATTAACCATAGCCATAGCCGAGTGGGTTCACGCGTTGGCCTAGCTTATGGGAGGTCGCTGGTTCAATACCGGCTGGCAGACCGAAGTGTTTTTCGAATATAGCTTATTTCTGAAAAAAGGTTATTGATTTAAAATTACGGAACATTAACGCCATCAATTAAGATATACACACGCATCATGTATAGAACAATAAGTGTATGATGGCGTTGATTATTCACAATTCCAAATATAAATAGCAAGATAGATCTCGGTGCATAGAGATATCTCAAAAATATGCGCATTTGACCTGCAAAGTTGTTAGAGTCAGAGGACATAGTCGAGTAGGTGGATGAGAGGTCCGTGGCTCGATTCCCGACAGACAGAATGTTTTTCAAATGTTGTACTATAAATGATTATGTTATTATGTTATGCGATACTTTTTTATTATATTCTCACAATAATTAAGTATATATTCAATGGATGGAAGTGTTAGATTATTTTATTGATTTTAATTTGATACATCTGAATTATTCGAATTATTTCTTGTTTGTGTTTTTATACTAATCAAAGGTTGAATATTGTTCTATGCCTCAATAAATAATATTTAACAATATTAATATTTTTAAACATTTTATTTTATTCTATCATAAAATATAAACATTTCTAAATTCTCGAGATTACTGGTATATGTATTATATATCAAAAAAAAAAATTGTAAATATTTTCTTATGGGCAAATAATCTAAAACAGGTTTTTAGAAATGCGTGATATCGTCCTTTAAACGATGAATTTTAGTTTTCACAAACTAAATTATTGTTTCGAGAGATCAAATGTCGCACTTTGTAAAAGAACAATACTGAAAACCTTTCATCATTCATTCTTTATAACCTTACTTTTAGGTTGAAAACGATCATCACAATTTTTGTTTTTAAAATTTTTTGTTAAAAAAATCCGTAAGATAATCACTATAAATTATTACGTATTCAAACCTATTTTTTTAAATATATTAAATTATAATAATTGATAAACATTTACACACACAACTTTCATAGTTATTTTTGTACACAATTTGATCGTTTTTTCGATTTTTTGTTGCAAATTCAAAATTATGAAAAGTACAATTTCAAAGATACAAAAAAAAAATTGAAATTGAAATTGATAGCTAATATATGGCTTCAAAAAGGATGTTCCTATAGTCATCCCGTAATAGGATTAAAGTGGTGTGAATTAAATATTTAGTTTATAAGAGTCTGTCATCAATGAACATTTAAACACGTACCATGTATAAAACAGTAGTAAGTGTATGATGGCGTTTAAGATTCAAGATTGATCTGGAGATTAACAAATATACGCATTTGATCTGCATAGTTATTAGAATCACTTCAGGACAAATGAAAACTCCTAACGGAGGGATGTTTTGTGAGTGTTTGAGCACAGCACAAAACATGAATCCGGTGTGCTGAGTCGCTCTTGCTCTATGTCTATGAGATGAGACTGCATTAAATTTAATCAAATTAATACTATCTGTATATGTGGAATGTATACAATGTAAAATATATATGCACACTGCACAGTTTCAATTTAACTTAATACGAAATGCATTCGACATATTAAAATCGCACCTCACAAAAGGCATTATTGTGGTTTGTTGTGTAGCATACTTTAATTTAAATGTAAATTAAAGTTATGCAATGCTGTATATGCAAAGTGCAAATTGCAATGTCGTAAACTATGAAATATGATAGAAAATATTATTTAAAGGAACATATATACATAATACATACAATACTGAACGTAAATACAAATTAAATTTGTTTGTGCTTGTTCAAGATATGCGGCATCATTTGTTTTTCTTGAATCTAAACTTTATTACTTTTAATTTAAATGTTTATTTTTGCAAGTAGTAAATGTGTGGCTAAGGTGAATGCTAACCTACGTTTCTTGATTATCGTTTGTGGTGAACCATTGCTGCTGTACAAACAAATCAGGACATATTATAATCAATGTGAGTTTTTTTAGATTTTATGTCTAATTCAAACTGTCTTAAATGGAATGTTGTTACATAGCTTTTGTTTTACACTATGGGAAGTTACTAAAAAATACCACTTCCATAATTAAAGAAAATGTAGCATGATTAATAAAAATAAATCTATGTGAACGTTTATGCGCAATAATAATAATACATAAAGGCGCATTAATAAACAATTTCACAAAATGCATTTGAGCTCGCGCAGTTTTACACTTAAAGACGCTATATGGCATAGCTATTAGCAAATAGCCGTCTATAATAAGTAATAACATGATATTATAAGACTACGTCTGTATAATTAAATGCATCATAAACAATGATTGAAGTATATTATCGATCTTTACACACGGCAAAGACTAATCAATTGCGAAATCGCTTGAGAACAATTATATTATTGACGATAATTTCGCACGAAATCAATTTACATAACTTGTGGTATGTTGTACAATTTTACATACTATAATATTATAAGTCTGCGATTATTTGAATACATTCACGTACCTGTTACTCACTGGAATTAGTTCATGAATGAATATCTTGTCCATCAAGAAAAACTATTGAGATCAAGAGCAGTGGGATTATGGCGATATTGTTTCTCTCACTGTGTAATATTTTGATATGCTTTAAATTTAAAAAAAATTCATGATATTTTCTATTTTAAGCGGCTTAGAGATACGATCGACCCATTCCAGATGACAGACACAGATTTTATTAAAGAATTTCGTCTAGACAGAATAACTACACGTGCTCTAATCTTGGAAATGGAAGCACAAAACCCAGATATGCAAATCTTACTGAGCAGTATTCCATTTATATTCATTACGCTTTTAATTTTTACGGAAATGGGATCTACCTTTTGGTAGGGTAAAAACTATTTCTGTGCGCTATCACAGGCCTCCGTAAGCCGAAGCATTGAGTTGGTGACAGAAGAGCCAATAAAACTTTCGGCAAAATATATAAAGTTCCCAACAACCGTTCCAAAAATCAGCAGCAAAAGTTGGATTTATGGACAAATTAAATATTCCGGGAAATGTATGTGCCCTAGATGGATCCCACAAAGCTTTGCACCAACCTTCTGCCGAACAAAATGGATATTTATATTTCAACCGAAAGCATTTTTATAGTATAAATTTGCTAGCGGCATGTGATGCAAATCTCAGTTTTTTGTTCGCTGATGCAAATTATCCTGGATCTGTTCATGACTCAGATATATGGAAGATGACACCACACTAATACGGCTCATGCAACAAGCACCATATCCATCAGCAAATGGTTTAATACTAGAAGATTCAGGCTTCCCTATTGAACCGTGGATGCTTACTCCTTTTTTAAATGCGTCTCCTGATTCCAAAGAGGATCACTGCAACATTGCCCATAAGAGTTTAAGAAATTTTCATAGAAAGAGCTTTTAGTGTGTTAAAAATGCGGATGATGAGATAAGCGATGATGATGATAACGCAAACTGAATTTTGAACGCAATACACTTAAAATATGTATACTATATATATGTATTATAGATCGAAGGGTTATTTGTGTTATGCTGCACATCACTAAGAAAGGTTCGATTTAATTTTATATATTATATATTTATATGTACCTTAATACTCATACATATATCCCTTCTGCTTTTTTGCTCTTTATTCAATGCGTTATAAAAAAAGTTACAGTGATCGGATTTAGTCGGCAACTTCATAATACCCCCTTTTAGAACCCGAAGAACTCGGCCAGCCACTTTTCACAAGCTTCTTTTGAGGCCTTTACACCGCCAAGGGCGTTCGTCGTTGTCAGGAACAGGTGGTAATAACTTGACCCAATGTGCGGGCTATATGGTGGATGCGATAAAACCTCCCATTCGAGCTCCCGTAGCTTCTGACGTGTCACCAAAGATGTGTGTGGCCTGGCGTATCCTGGTAGAACACTACACCCTTTCTATTGGCCAATTCTGGACGCTTCTGGTCAATCGCCTGCTTCAAGAGTCCCAGTTGTTCGCAGTCGATAGTAGAATTAAGCGTTCGACCATATGGGAGCAGCTCAAAGTGGATGATTCCCTTCCAATCCCACCAAACACACAGCAAAACCTTCCTGGTCGTCAATCCCTGCTTGGACACTGTTTGGGACGATTCACCGGCCCTTCGACAACGATTGTTTTCGCTTGATATTGTCGTATGTGATCCATTTTTCCCCATTTGTCCATTTGTCCCATACGGTGAGAATATAATTCTGTTGCCATTGAAACCCATTTATTTCTTCTAACCTCGGGGTCTCCAGCACCAGTTCTTATTTCATCAGAGTTTTCTAAATGCGAAATAAAAATCTCGAACTGAGCAGCGTGCGTGTGTGTAGAACGCTTTGTTTTTGGTTCAGTATTTAGTGATTCTAAAATATAAAACCATTTAAAAAAAATATCAGACAATTAATTAATAAACTTACTAATTATATGTTCATACATTTTTTATAACGTTCTTATGTTTCGAAAATTATCTGCTGGAAATACCAATTTCAAATTCCATTTTTGAAACATCAATTTTAGAGCTATTTTATTGCCATATATTTTAGCTAAAATTAATAACCAACTTTGAGTGTGAATACAGCTGAATATTTATTTATCATTTTGTTTTGAAGTTTTCGGGACATATTGTAATTTGTCTACAGTGTAATTTATTTTAAAGCTACACGGAAATTGATTTGGTGATTCGTTAATAATTATATATGTTAATAATCGTTTCGGCAGAACAGGATATTAGCCTATTGAAAATGAAATGAAAAGGATAAAACTAAAGAAGATAATCGGCAACAACTAAAAGAAAAACGCGTTCAAAAACAGACAGAGAAAAACGGAATAGAAAAAGTAAGTAAGTAGAAAACTAATTGAGGTACAGGGCGGCCGCAAAACTACTTGGGCAATGTGTAATAGCACTTATTATAAGATATGTTAGAAGACAGCTCAAACTACAGCCATTGAAATTTTTATTCATTACTTTATTTATTTATAATATTTTCACAGTTCTAAGCAAAGCCCGTTTTCAGAAAAAAAAAAAAACAAAAATAACATCTCACATATAATATCTCACTTTTCACAAATGTATTTATTTATTTATTTATTTTGTACTCAAAAATTTTAACAAAATACTATAATATAGAGCATATAATGGCATGTTTTTAACAATAATGATATACACAAAATTCATTAATTCATTATAACAAATAAGTATGTTTTTATTATGGTAGTAAAATAACCATTAATAATAAGTTTTGTGTTCAAGTATCTCATTGGATCCTTTAATCCCTTGTGGGACATAGGGCCTGTGTGCGATACCGCTCAACGGATTAATTGACCATTACGGGTTCATACGAGTGTGCTGTGCTACTCCTATTGGAGCTACTGGTTAAGTGTCTTAATTTGCCCTGATGCGACTCTAACAACTTTGCAGGGCAAATTCGCATATTTTTGGATATCTCTATGCACCGAGATCTCTCTTGCTATTTAACTTTAACCAATAACTTTTTTTCAGAAATAGGCTATGAATAGCAAGAGGAACCTACTGATTTAAAGTGCTACATTCGAAAAACACTTCGGTCAACGCGTTAACCCACTCGACTATGGCTATGGTTAATAATAGATACTCGTATTGTAATTGTACTGCCAAAAAGAGGTATTACCAAAAAATGTTAAATGCACATATATATA
>JANSTU010047977.1:0-10306 GCA_027564075.1 Bolitophila hybrida | reverse complement strand
GCCTCGAAGAGGAGATTTAAACGTGGTGGCTGTGGTCGCTGCACATCAACACCGTGCCGTCCTTTCAGACCATGATTTGGTATAAAGCGACGTAAAACCAAGAAAAGTATTGTCAATCGAATGTATTTGTCGTGTTTTTTTGGCCTTAATCTTCCGTTGACACACTACAGGGTCATTTTGACGTCGGCGTCAAATATCTCTACCCTTCAAATTTGTTCGGGACTGAAAGCGTCTTCACCGACAATTCGAACCACGTTGGCACAAGGATATTGCCGATAGATCAATCGTGGCTTGGAAACAGACGCTGTGTCATTTTGACCCATACTGTGGGTTTCAGTCTCTTTTCTCAAAATATTCAAAGTTGATAAATTTATGATTTTTTTTTTTAGTACACAAATCACTTTTCCTAAATTGACAAATTTTATTAGGCAAATTTTTTTTTTCGAAAAAAAAAGTGTTTAAAGTGTGTTTTCCATTGAAATCGATTAAACGGTTTATTTAAAGTAGGTAAATGAAATCCGAACGGAAACTGACCAAGTGTGTCAAAATCGTGGTCAGAAATAAGTGTGTCAACGGAAGGTTAATTGATGTTCTATGAGATAATAATCCACGAATTGTTCTTCTATAATTTTGGAAGAAAAAGCACGTGCAATCGCTTCTATAACGGTCTTATGGACCGTTGAACGTTTCGATATGAATAAACAATGGGCGCCTGTGATATTTTTGTATTCCATTCTACAGCTTTCGAAGAATATGCGAAAAAGCCGATTCATCGAAGCTACCCTTCGGGTCACTTGAAGATCAATTTTCCATCGTGTCAGATGCATAAGTTACTAAATTACGGGAAACAACACCGTCCTCTACGTGATGCCGACCTTGAAGTTACAGTTACTGCTTCCATGTTTCCTAACTAATCTATCAGCGCATAGCGAACCTTTTCTGTATCTTGCCCGAATCCTTCTCCAATTTCCAATTTCCAATTTCTCTTCCAATATTGAGTAAAGCTACTTGCAATGATCCTGTAAATATTCAATTACATCAAAAAAAAAAAACACATACAAACTAAATAAAAATACAACTCACAAAAATACTGTAAACATTTTCAAAAGTTTCAATATTTCCAAAAATCAATTGCATATTGCAGCTGTATTTACATTGCCGCAACGCCTGCCACTATGCAATCACGCACGCACACACACATACACACACATACTATCGCCATTGGCAAACGTCACTTTCTGCTGTTCACACAATACACCAAACAACACAATTCGCAAAAAACCACAAATCAAAGAAAAACTACTCGAATCCTGCCAACGAACGATGTGCGCACAGGCTGTGCTAATATATCCTGCTGCTGCGTGCCCTACGCCTCTCTTCCCCTACATGTATACTATGAAACCCACAAAAACAGCCAACCCGAAATTCACCAGTACAAACCGACAAAACATACATATAAAGTTGTACATATACAGTACACTATTGTACACACACATACAAACAGCAGCAGCGCCCCCGAAACGTCCACATGTCAGATACACCTTGCCGGTGCGCGTGTCTGTTTTCCTATGAAGTTTTCCCAGCGGGTTGGGTGGACACGACCAGCGCCCGCCACAGGTATATTTTAAAATACACATTATACAGTATCTATATATATATATATATATATATATGTAAAGTTGAGAATGGCGCTCACGTCTACATATATGTGCGGAGCCATTCTTAAAACTCTACTGCTCGTGCTCGTTGTGCATCTCAGGGTTATCTGATAAATAAATTATATTTAACTTAAATACCACATATGCATGCGCGCAATAAATATATACACTTAAAATGTTGTACGAATATAGTATGAATAAATGCAGTATTTCTGGTTATGTCCATAAATAAACACATGATATAAAGAAAAACAAGTAAAAATTAATGAGTGCGCGCACTCGCCTGTGTATATGTATCTCTTGAAATGCATATATATATATATATATTTCAATTTGTGTGTGTATGTGTGTGTAAAAGTGCCCGATTCGCTAAACTATCTCACATATATATAGTACATTGATATTCACAGCAGCCTGATTTGAATAAATTCAATGTCGTTTGGGGTCTCGCACCCGTCTCCTTGTTTTCTGTGTGCCATCAAAGTCTTAAAACTTTGTGTTCTATAAACAAACAAAAAATGCGATCTTGCTATTTTCGATGCTACATATAAACTTCCATCTAACAAAATACATATTAATATAAAATTAGTATTCTTAGCACGTTACAAACTATACGAGAACGATCTCATTTTGAATAGTCATTTATAAATTATACGTCTTTTATTTCCTTTTCGGATGCGTTTTATGTATCCATAGTAAATATATAGATCTAGATCAAGATCGTTATTTATATGTAGTATATACTTTAACCTCGTCGTACTCACATAATCGGTCATAACATTTGTATTTAAGAAGCGTCATGGCGTGAATGACGTCAATGCGGCGGGCGGCATTGTGATCTTTAAATTTGAAAGTCCCGCCTCGTGGTAAAAAGTGAAAATTGTCATGCGTGTAATATTATTGTATTTTTTTTTGTGTGTGTATAATTTTTTTACCTTGCCGAATAAAAAAAAAACAAAAACAAAACAAACAAACATTGTGACAAAAGACGCATGAGCTCGCAGGTGAAACTCGCAGACACTTTTTTGCATTAATCGTAATATGTGAATATTATACTGAATTTGTATGTATGTGTGTGTGTGTGTCTGTATTTATGTTGCGATCGCACAGAATGATCGCGTGCGATCACTGTATGCATAAAATATGCCAGTTCATCATCGTGTACACTGACATATGCCGTGCAAATGCCCCGCGCGTGTTACGTGCGTGCCGCCGGACGACGTATATAAATATATTATTTTATATATATAACATATATATACACTTTAAAGACCTGTTGCACATTTAAAACATTTCATACATTAAACATAAATACTATTATCTAGCCGCGACGGCCACGCGTTCGCGCACCGCCCATTAATGTGAACACCGCCGCAGAAAATAAAAATAAAAACAATTTTCTTGGTTTTATTGTGTGCACTATAAGAATTTCACTGCAAGAACGAATAAAGAATAATATATATACCAGGGCTATCACATGAAGGAAAAGACGTATAAGACATATAATATACAGATGATAATAACGTGTGTCTGTGGTGTACAGACAAGCAGAAGAAGAAGTTTGCGAGCACTTGAATGCCTGTTTGTAATGTCTTAATACGACGCGGCCGATGTACCAGTACAAACACACTCACTCACGGTAATGAGGAGTGAAAACAAGATTGTAAAATTGTTGTGGTATTGTTACGTCAATTGCGCATGTGCACATTAAATTTTATGCGCGCGGTCACGAAGATCAAATTGATTATTTTTTATGGTTGTCGAGATTTTTTTTATAGAATCTACAAATTGAAGGTACAATTTATAGATTTTTTTATTGAGATAATGTCGATTAAGAATTATAATGTAGACCAAAGTTTTTTTTTTATTAAAAAATGTGCTCGCAGTATTTGCTATTGTATATCTGGCAAGTGTGTGTAAGTTGTAGCTTGGAATATTTGGAGTGATAATTAAATCAAATCATATACACACATCAAAAGTACATAATACAGAGTTTGCTCAACAATACAAAAAACCCACAGTTCTTTTATAGGATGTGAATTGTGGGTTATAAGAGTTACAAGTTAATTTCAAGAATTATTTATTTTTTTTTAAGAATTTTGGGTTTTAATTACGTGTTGAATGTTCATAAATAAATCAATACAATATACTTTTTTCTAAAAATTCACAATAAGTATTACCCACAAAAAAATTTAAACTCGCAATACACAAAACCAATAATTTACAAAATTTACAAAGCTCACAGTCCTTGAAACCCATATCTCTTGATATTTATTTTTAAATATGTAAATCACCCTGTAAGATTCCTCAGATGTATACAATATTTAATATGAATATGTGCGAATATCACAGGCTAAGATTTACGCCTGGTTCGAAAAAATTTTTGAGCAAATAAAAGTTTGAGCATATGGACCTGTCCCCTGTTTATTGAAGGCTCTAAATTTAGTGCGTACTATAGTAGTAAATTAAATTTTGAAGTTCTTAAAAGAAAAAAGCGTGCTTTTTTATTTAATTATGGGTGCATTTTTATTTAATGAACACCAACAAATACAAAATTGAGATCTTAACCCAATAAGCATTAGCATTACAATAACCTTAATACAATATATAATACGTAAAACACGTAACTCTTAAAACCCACAATGCTTGTCATTAACCACGTAACTCTTTAAACTCATAATTCTTGAAAAACCCTATACACCTTGAGATATAAAAAAAATAAATTCAACACGTAATTCTTAAAAATCATTATTCATAAAACCCATAATTCTTGAAAAATAATATAATTCTTAAAGAAAAAACAAAATTCTATATAAAAATCCCATATTTCTTTAAATGAACACGTGTTTTATGTGTGTGGTTTTAAGTTAGTTTTCTGTTCAAAATTCTATTTTTTTTAATTGTCTATGCAAAAGCCCGACCTCGTTATCCACACTTTGTTTTTTTTTACCACTTTTTAACCAATTTATTTTTATCTGATAGAATTAGAACTTGGCACATATAATTATTGGCAGAAACATGCCAAATACAAAAAAAGGATGTTGTTTTAAAAAAGTATGATTTTCCATTGATCTATTTTCTTTGTGCAATAACCATTTAATTGGTATAATCTTGATATAATTTTATAATTTTAGGCAAGCTTTATTGTAAGCCCATTTTAAATGCATAATTTATTTATTTAAAAGCTTTTGGGGCAGTCCAATTGTGTATAGAGCCAAACAGAGGCTTCCTCACTCCATTTGGATAAAGCGAAGAGCATTTTTAGCAAGTAATTCAGTTTTTTTTTTTAAATCAATCTTTATTCTCAAAACGAACTCTTTTTTTGCAACCATTGTTTATCGAATGATAACGTTGGATATAAGATTGTTATTTCTAAAAAAATATAAACAAAGCATATAAAAAACGCAATATAGTAAAGATGAAAATTAACCTGCTCTTAAATCTTTTGCACTTCAAAGAAATCATGTAATCTGATATTAATTCAATAGAATTAGGAACTAAGGCTTTTGACCTAGAACTGCCGACATTAGGACTTAAAACTGTCGACTTTTACACTTTAATTCTTGTTTTTTGGATCTATGACTTTGAACTTTGGACTTCTTTTATACAGCAAAGCAAAGGTGTATACATTCATAAGCTTGGAAATAAAAGGCTTTATTTAACTTGTTACACATTTTCAAAAATATGCGATGTTTTATTCGACATTTTTTGCAATTACCATTCACAACGTTTTGGACGCTTTGCCACAATTTGGCCACGATCTATTTCACCACAAGTCACCATCTACAAAAAATGCTTTTGTGACAATTGGCCATAGATTCGAAGATAACATTTTTTTTATATACTTAATTCGTGAAATATAATAAAGCAGTTATTATTTTCCAAAAGTCTATTGCTTTATAAAAATTGTCCACAATCCTTTTGTAAATACAAGTCAGTAAGATGAGACATGCAGATAATTACAAAAAATATGATTCGATCAAATCTATTATTAAATATTTTTTAATTTAAATAAAAACTCGCATTCATAGGTAAATTATCCATTTACCACGCTTTAGATATACGTAGTCTTGGTAAAGTTTTTGACTATGTTTGTCAAAAGCAAAGCTCGTTGACGGTGTCATAGGCGACTACCAAGAATACAAACACAGAGGCCGAAAAATGTCATCGTTCGACCTTCTATGGATGACCGAGCAGATGTGTACAAGTACACATTATTGTTTTGCTTGTTAAATTCATTCATCTTTGGTCTGAAAACATGATTAGTCCTCCATTTTTAGATTACCCACACTAACCAGACAAATATCTATTACATTTCTTTATTACATTTATAAAGAATAATAATGCGTCATTTTTTACAAGCAAGCTACTCTTGTGAGGTGAATTCGCCTTAAACTAAAACATTATACTGAGCAATATAGTCGAAAACAATTAAACAATATTACTTCGTAAAAAAAACAAATAAAAAAAAACAATAAAATATATACTTCAAAACCTTGATCTTGACATTGTCCGCGAATGCGACACGCGATTATTGACACCCACTCCGCAAACAATAGCCAAACAAATCCATACAGTTCTAGCGTAAATGTATGACAAGCACACGTGTAACCGTGAAACGTTTATATATGAGTTAACCATGTTAATTACGATCGCATGACCAAACGACATTTGTATATCTATACAAACATGTTCACATCATGTACATATATAAAATACGTACATTTTCATAGAACTTCGTATGAGAACATTCAATGTGACACACTTATTTAAATCTGTCATATAATTGATGTGATTTACGTTCGGTGGGAGTTCATGTGATCAGCGCGCGCGCGCACTCTGTCTTCTTGTCTCAAATCGTGCTTTACAGAGACACTGAAATTTGTGTACTCATATATTAATTATATATTTATTCAGTATATATTACTATAAATATTTATAGTACTCACAAGTTTGACGCATACAGATGATCTTGTGACAATTTAAGATACCACAAAAGGCAAACACGTTGTTTTGTTTGCGAATTATGATTTTAGCAAGTAATTTATGCAAACAAAATGCGGCGACATAAAATATATAATATACCTAACTAAAACAACAAAATACAACAAAAAAACAGTCTACGTTCTTGAATGAATAATAGTTTCCGATAAATCATATGATCGCGTCAATGCCTTTAAATTACAATAGTAATATGCGCATACATGCACAAATTATAGATGCAAAGTGTATATTTATAGTTAATAGGGGGTATAACCGTAATAAACGTGTTAGCCTTCACAATACATATAGTGACTTTCGACTTTCTTACACCCAAGAATACTTGCTTGTATATAGTTAACATTTATGAATGCGGATATGTCATTCTCGGTGTTTTTTCTTCTTCTTCTTTAGCATTATTAAAGGATCCCATGATTTTGCATGCACTCTTACATAAAAACCGATGAACCGGTTTATATGCTGAATAATTATAAAAAAATATACATATAAAGGTCAGAACAATGTGCGTTATGCACTAAAAATTGGCTAGGCTCCAAAATCGGTATAACCAGTCGTTAAATGAAGTCACTGGTTCGATAACCACTAAACGTTTTCGTGCAGTGTATAGTAATTTATAAATGTCAAAGCAGTATTTGTATATACATATAGTAGTACTATTGATTATGAGATAAATATTTTTTTGAAGTAGCGGACATCATGAATATTTTGGACACTTTTGTTTATAAAGATGTTGAAATCGATAGAATATTTTCTAAAGTAGATATAGACAGAATATTTATTATTTACTATATTAGTACACATAAGTAACCTTCACCAAAGCTGAGTGGGTTATCGCTTTGACTGCTTCGATTTCAGGCAGACCACAAAGTTGAGATAACGTTTCTTATCAGTTAGCTGCGGTGCCTCTGGAAAAGTTGAGTGGTCCCTTTTCCCTCACAGGTCATCTTGTTTTTAAAAGAAATCATTTATTTGAATTTGTATTTTTTTTTAATATTACATCAAATAAAAAAGTTTCATTCAAATTCAAAACGCCCTTAAAAGGGTGATAGGGGTTTTAGCCCCAAAAACGTAGTACTACGAAATGATCATTGATAAAATGTTATGCATATAAATAGTATAGTATAAAAGCAAAAATATTCTACAATACACTATCGTTATAAATAAATAAATTAGAAATATAGTAATAATTTTATTTATAAATAATAATAAAAATCAGTCCTGATCTCAGCCACTTCAGCGGAAATGATTGCCAGTACGATATTATCTTTGATTGAATGATCAACATTTTTCTGCTTTAAAAACACAAAAATGTATGCAATGCATTCTCATCTACACAATAAACAAAAATGCTGTCCTGCTCCTAATGAAATCAAATGTTTTAGCCTTATCCGACGGCTAATATATACACATTTCCCATGATCGTACACACCAACGTTTATCGTGAAGATTGCTATATGAAGCATTATTTATATACGAAACTCATTTACTCACACATCTATATATCGCTGTATCTTATATACATACATATATATAATATATATAGTACAATACAAATCGCCGAACGTTTGCTGAATACAAATTAATACATTAATGATTACAATAATTTATGTTTGTGTACACATTGCGTAGTGAATCGGTATGTTTAACCTACAAGAAGCGCGCCAGCACGCTCTTTGTTTCTAGGAATAATTTGAATTTGGTTTTTATACAAGAGAAAATACGCATATACATTCATATGGTGAATGCGGTAATGTATATTATGCGTCTGCACATGCCTACTTCAAAGGAAGCGAGCGACGATTTTGTGTAATAGAGCTGCTGGATTGCTTTATACATACGCATAAATACACACACACATAAACACAATAAGTAGTGTTTGCTTTGTTTTAAATATAAATCAGTGTACGTGCTTTTGTGTTTATACACACCAACAACAAACGACATATGGGAATGCGCGAATGCGTGCAAGATCTCCTATTGTGGATACGATACACCGCTGTATATACATATATATATATATATACACATAAATATTTAATATTCAATTGACGCACTTGGTATAATTGTTCTTTTCGAGTGTGCGCGCATTTGAAGCAATGCGAGACAGCGTGCGTTAATTATTGTGGGTTCGTCGCTTCAACATGTCTTTCGTATATGCGCATTGCTGTCGATATTAGGTTCGTTGCTCTTCCGACAATTTTCATAGAAATACAACTCAATCAAATGACTTTTTTATGTAAATATTTAAAAAAAAAATCGAAATGCAACCGTTTAAATTAACATACTACCTTTTTTTGGTCCTAATATTACAATGCAATTCTTGACACACACTCGTATAAATATATACAAATAGTCTGACCGACAAAAAGTGGATGTTTCCAGGTTGTACTTCTATTCTATACATAATTGTAATCATGTTGTGCGAATGCAACGATTTATGTATGCTTGTGACGAACAGCAAGACAAAGGTTAAATTAAGTTGTTAAATCAATACCAGTATATAAAGTATGTTTGGAAAATAATTGCATTTTCATGCGAACGATCGGCACTCCCTTTCTTTGTCATAAATCTGAGTTGTTTATCGCTGAAGGCGACCAAACACATAAAATAATAAATAAAAAAAACTATAGCATCATACTAAACACGAGCTATGTGTTTATATATATAGTAAACAATCGTATAAATGCCATATATTTGAGTGGATCTGGGTGCGTTAGAAAAATGATGTTATTGAAATTACAACAACAGCACACTGACAATATAACACATACGAATGAGCGCATAGTCTACAAGTATTTATGTTGTGCGATAAGTTCATGGACGCAAATTCGATTTAAATTCGTTTTATATTATATGTTTCACGACTTTGATTAAAAACACCTTGAACGCGGTGAACGCGAAAGGCGATGTACACGTTCCGTACGCAATATCCTTTGAGGTGATGCTTTTGTCGATAATTGCGTTTGGGTTGGGCAATTATTTTATAGTTTTATATGTATATACATAATATATTTATGTATATAGACGTGGATAAATAATTCAAAAAAACATTATATTCTTAGACATGTTTGACTCTGCATGCCCACCAAGTTTTGCTTGCATTTTTCAATTTCAATTTAGAATCGACGGAGTCATTCAATGATTGACATTTGCGTACGAAGAATTGCTGAGATATGTGTCGATGAGAGGAAATACAAAGGATCAAGATATTTACGATGCCGTTGTCGAAGCAATAAGCGATTTTGATACGCTCTCAAAATTGTGTTTTATGTGTACTGCTTGTGCCCCAGCTTTAAAAGGGACTGGTGTTAGTATCATTGGTCAACTACGAAAAAATAGAATCAATGTACCAACATTTCATTGCTTAATTCACCAGAAAGCATTCAGCGCTAAGAGTGTCAAAATGACAGAGACAATGGCAACGGTAAACAAAGTTGTGAACAAAATCTGTGGTGGGCACGCTGGCAATTCAAATCATTTTTGGATACGTTTGATACAGCATACGTAGATTTGAAGTTGTATTGTGAGGTGCGCTGGTTGAGTATTGTCTAGTCTACTTGGATTTTCGACCCATTCAGTTATTCTTCCGGATCTAATCAACACGGTCCTGTCAATAAAATCATATTTTACTGGTCTAGACAATTTAC
>JANSTU010047966.1:0-10306 GCA_027564075.1 Bolitophila hybrida | reverse complement strand
TTTGTAGGGTTTCCCACACATACACAAACACTAAAATTGTCAACACACATAAACAACAAACACACTGATATATAAAATACGTAAGAATTGTAAATGTTAATATTGTATGTCTTGAGTGCACGCCTGCGTGACAAATGCACATCTAAATTAAAAATGAAATTCTTTTTTTGCTTTAAGTATTAGTTGAATTAGTTATGAACCCAATAAAAGCTATTTTATAAAAAAATAAAAAAAATAAAATTGGTGTGTGCATTGAAGAAATAGACCTGTGGATTGGGAGGAATGTCATTCAGTTCGTTCTGAAATATGTTTGCATGTATTCTGGTATCCACTTTCGTGATATGTGGGGCTACTTTTTCAAGTAAATAGTCAAAATCGTCAGCACTCATTAGCACGAAATTCTCATATAGGCCATCAGACTGTTCGGAGCGGAGCTCGGTCATTAAAGTCGTGAAAAATCCATCACATGAACTTTTTTTGCTTCTTCGTTGTCACTTTTGCTAGTTTAAGGTACCATTAAAACCAAAAAAAAATTACCTTATTTAAACAAGTTGGATTTTGTGTTAATTTCAACATTTGCAACCAAAATAACACATTTAACAGAACTTTACCTTTTCGTTACACATTTTTCATCTGTACCCTCTTCTAAATCATTTTCAATGATAAAATCCCCATAACCAAAACTAAAACATTTTTTTAATAAAAAAAAAATATAATTACAGCACTTTTGATCTCCAAAAGACTTCCATAATCTTATTAAAAAATGTAAACTTTTACCTATAAGTTATACTATAAATACACGTGCATGTTGGTATTTTACTACCAAAGTTAGAGGCCATATAATAATTTAAAAAAATAGTTTGGAAAAATTGTACAATGTATACATTGAAATATAATAAAATGTGTGTGTGCACTCGGGGAAAATGTTTACATCAAAACAAAAGTACTGCTTGCCGCGCTCACGCTTTTACTCAATTTTGATTTTGTGCTGTATGGAAATTCTCAAGATTCTGCGGCTGTTCCATAGAATATTACATTCTTGAGAGATGTTGGTCGGATGCTCGGGCTCGATATATTTCATATATAGCCTATAATATTCATGTATTTGTTTTTGATATTTACAGATTCTTCAGATATTATCATGTGTATAATGCAAATTTGTGTGTGTGTATATTTGCGAACATACAGCGTATTCACCGGTATCCAATTTCGTGAAGTTATTTGCTCAATATATATTTATATTATATTATGCTGTATATATAAAGTACATACGAATGTGCATGAGAAATGCGCAATTGTGGACGCAAGCGCCCACTCGGAATTCTGTTTGGCCAGTGCACCAGAATAAATCCTCTCGATGAGCTCCCTGGGAACACTTCAATAAACCAAAGATTTATATGCGCGAAACTATAAAGTTTTCACCGTGAGCCCGATAAGACCACCGGGTGCGAGCACAGCCACGGTTTTACAATTCAATGCAATATATACTATATATTTACACACACACACACACTCGTTTGCATTTTGTTCATTTGTATTGTACCTATATGCGCTGAATAAAATATATTATGTATAGAAATAGTAAATTACAGAAATCCACTGGGATTTATATACCAATTCGACGCGTATGTACATTGGAGAGCTTTTAATGTTTTATTCCTGTGCCAACGGAATGCAAAAAAATATTTTAATTCTCCGTATCGAACTTCCGCTCAAGCATATCTCGTTTAAATTCAAATAAATACGCACAACCGAAATAATGGAATTTAAATTAAAAAAAGAACTCGCATACGCACGCATACATACACGTGTACTCGCTAAAAATGCAAAACAAACAAACAAACAAAACATGTATCCAATATACATATATAAATATAAAAAAAACACAATACGCATTTCTAGTATTACATATAACTGCGAATAAAAGCAATGCGCGCGTATACATTTGCCATAATATTCCCAAAACGGAACGATTTAATATTCTCGAATTAATTCAGCCGCATTTTCGGAATACGTATCCAAAGGAAGAATAATATACAGTACAAACCGCCCCCCACCCTGTCAGCCAGGCCATTTGGTCGGCGCCCGACCCCTTACCAAAGAAAAACAAAAACATATAAATGTCGTATACTGATAAAGCCCTTTTGATACATTTACGTCAAGAACGCTTATACCTGTCTCTGAAATAAAAGCCTGCGATTTTCTGTATGTCTGTGTGTGTGTGTGTGTCCCTTGACAGTTACTTCTCTCTGGGATTGGTGTGTGCGAATGTCTGGCGTATATAAATACTACAGCAAGCTATATAGAGCTAAAGAGAGGTCGTCGACGGTGGTGCGGGTGGGAGGTGGTGGGTGGAGGAGTTGGGTGGCACACATAAGTGTAAGCATAAATGTATTATAAGTGTGTATACGTTACGTCTTCCCTTGTTTAAGCGTACAACATATTTATGATACCTTTAGTTTCACATGTCATAGACGCCCGCCGTCGAGTATGAGCATTACACATATAGTCTTATATAAATGTGTATATATATATATATTATATAGTAATATAGAGTGTAGAACAAATGTAGCGAATATACTCGGCATGCGATTTAATATATTAAGGACCAATGTATTATGTTTAATTGTATATTACACAAGCAGCACGCTTTGTACACAGTTAAGTGCTTAATTTACGGCGATGCCTAAGTGCTGGGGTTTTATGTGTTAGAATTCGTTTGTGTATGATTGTGTAGTGCGGGTTGTTTTTGTGTGTTTGTATTTGTGCACGTACAAGCTACTTGTTTGAATAATTTGACACCTTGTGCGATTGAGTATGAGGAGAACCTAATAAGGATTATTAGCCATTAAGCCGTCACTTTTAGCGTATTTAGAATTTAAACATATATTATTTTTGTAACTATATGGAAAAGAATCAAATTGTTTTTAATTTTTTATTTGAATATAAATGTCAAGAAAATCGTAATCGGAAAGATATATTTAAAACTAATTGTAACCTCCACTTCTGATTTTTTTTATTGTTTTAATATTATGCAGCAAAGAAGAAAGAGTACCTTAAAATGCCCTAAATAAATCCTTTCCATAGCATTTGATAATGTCAATATTGTTTGTTTGTGTTCAAAACTAAAAACTATTTCTTTCAATCTTATCAAACTAGTCATTCTATCTTCTTTCGTGACAGTAACAAGATGAGTCCAACAAGGAAGTTTTAAAAATTAGTAAATTAAAATAAAATAGACACTTGACAATAGACTAAACCATGGTATCAACAACAAGCCCTATAATGGTTGACTTACTCTTCGTCAAAAGAGACACTACTCAAACAAATTTGGTTAAATGATCCAAAGTCTTAGAGACTTGGAACCGTCAAAACGATTCTAAAACCCACTAACATTTTTAGTTGTTTACGTGTCGGCACCACATAATTTATGTCTATAACTAAACCGTAAAGACGACTTTTCGATCCCTTATACTACCCAAAATGGGCGGTTGGGTAAGGGTCTTGAAGAATAATTTTAACGACTAACTATTAAGTCGTGTAGGGGTCATTTAAAGGTTGTTTTTACGTCTTATAATATGACTGATATGTTTGTGTGTGGCATCTATGCTGTTTATGATCTGGATACTTGCGCGGAGGGCTTGGCTTGGCACCAATCCTTTGCAGGTTTCTTAACAGTCCTGGTTTGTATAGTGCGAAGAGGTTTTGACTGTGCTTGCTTTCAATGCGCATCGAAAAATGCATTCTATAAAGTTTTTGTAGCTGCCAACTCGTCAAGCGGAAGGTTCCTAAATTCAACTTAAATTTTTTCATGAAATTTATGCCAGATTATTGAACGAGTCGAACTTATACCCTGAGGAGTCCTGTTTTCCGATGTGCGAACGCAACGCAAAACATAATTGATCTCAATATACCAGAATCAGAGCTACTACTATGCTATGAGACAAAGTTCATTACTCACCATTATCCATGGAAATAATAAAGAAAAATTCTTGTCAGTAAATAATGTGAAAATCTAACTATAAATTAAAATACTTACTGTAATAACATGATCTCTGTAATCTCTCTGTTGTATCCAGTCAATATCCTCTAGCTTATTGCTTTTTTAATGTTCTAAGGAGTGTACCGAATGAAATTGTTCATCCAAAAGTTTGTAATAAAATATCCATTAATTTTTTTATAAACATATTTTTTATTGTCTATAAATTTAATAAAAAAGCAAAATATTTTCTTTTTTTTAAATTTAATGGGCTTCTGGAATACTGGCGCTCTTTTGCTTTTATGTTGGCCATAATATTCTGCACAGTCTGTTCTGTTACTTTGTTACTGGCTCTGTTCCAATTTTCTTCCTTGCTATTGGCTGTTATCTTTTCCTTTTTCAATTCTTTTTTTTACCAATGCCCAATATCTTTCAATTGGACGAAGTTCAAGAGTCCCCCTAAGGGGATTGGCGTCTTTTGGTACAGTCCGCGTTGTTGTTCTGCAGGAATTCCGTTGTGTCTTTCGCGTAGTGAGAACTAGCTAAGTCTGGCCAAAAGAACACGGGACCATTATGTGATGCAATAAATGGCAAAAGTTGTTATTGTAAGCATTTTTTAATATAAATGTCATTGTTCACTGTGCCTTTTGCGATAAATGTCTTACTGCGTTGACAAATTGCTTGCTAAACCAAATATTTGTCAACACAATAATAATTCTCAGCTTCAGGAAGGATTTCAAATCGAAATTTTACGTAAAATTGTGGCCCAGCTAAAGTGGCAAAATCGGTTTTTACGTAAGTTTCATCGTCCGAAACAAGACACGCATTTTTTTCACATAAAATTTTGTACAGCTCTTTTGATCTTCGAATTGCTGTCTTTTTTTGTTTCTCATTGTGTTTTGCCATTTTCTGTTTCTTGAATGTTTTCATGTTATTGCGTTTTTTCACACGTTGCACCATTGTTGCACTGGTTTGGCATTTTGTACAAATGTTTCCCTCTTCTTTAAGATTGCGTTGATGATCTTTTTCTCTAATTTAAAGTCTCGTGGACCAGAGTTTTTTCCCAGACCCAAGTTTCCGATCCAACGTAAGGGTCTCGTTATACCGTTTTATCACCCTTACTACTGTGTGGGGGCTCACCCCAACATCTTTTGCTATCATCCTATAACAGCGTTTATCATTTTCCAAATATTTGCGCACAAATTCTGGACGATTTGCTACTTGTGAATTACCCATATTTTTCTTAAAGAAGACCCAAAACTGACAATTGTTGATATGTTCAACGGTATGTAATAACCTATAATTTGGTTACTATGGTTACGCGCCTAGTATGCGCAGTTAATTTGAACAATTTTATTCGGTACACTCCTTAATGTTTTCGTCGGTAACAATCTCTTTTCAAAAAGCAATATTTTATCAACACTCGAAATTCCTTTTTTATCTATTTTTTTCACAATAACAAAAGTTGTTTCACTCAAAATTCTCTAATTCAAAAACTAATGATCCGACATCTGTCAAATTTATACACGAGACTTTGAAGACTAAAGGTTAGGGCTAACTAAAAATATGTATTTAATCTATGTTGACCGATTATGTTATATGGCATATTTCACCATTTTTATTCCTTATTTTGTCAACTTCGGGGGTAATTAGGTCTCGAAGTGTCGTTTTCATTTTTCAGATAGTCTTTTCAGTACAATTAGTATCTCGACTTTTGTGTAATTTCTTTCCGGGTATTGTCGTTTGTTTGCTATAACTATTAAACTAAACCTATTCTACACTATTTACACCAAATCTCCATAATTTTTAAATTGTATAAAGTAGATCTGAATACTGTGTCGAATGCTTTTCGTAGGTCAACGAAAACTACGGCTACAGTTGTTTTTGTTGTTACTGCTGCCAATCCCACCACACACACACAGCAACACCACAGCGATTCAGAAGACTAACGGATGCGTCGATACGGTCAAAAATGTTGCGACAGATTTTTTGTCGTTTTTTTGGCTTTTAAATAATTATGAACGGTTCCGATGCTTATATGGAGCTTCACTGCGAGAGTTCTAATGCTTATGTTCCGGTCGTTCTCTATTAATTCCAAGATTTGGTGAACATCCGTGGTGATATGCCGTACCTCGCGTGGAGCTTCTGCAACATCGAAATTTCCAGAACGGAATCGAGCAAACCATTTCTGTGCTACACGCTCGGTTACAGCTCATAAACTTAATTTTCATTTTCAGACGCTTTGGCCGCTTTTTCGTCTTTATCGAAGAAAAATTGTAATATATCGTGAATTTTCTCTTTGTTGATGTCTATCTTTGACAAGCGTTCACATTGTACTGCATCATCCAATCTTAAAACTGTTTTTAGCGCGAAAACTCACCTTTTACCACCATCTCTTGCGATTCGATGCGATACTTAAATTACGGCCAACACGGATACAAAAGTCAACTACTTTTCTAATACCTTGAAATTCAAATATGCGTTTAAATATATTGCTATAGGTCGAATTCATATTCATGTCTATATCAATATAAATTGCAGCAATAGTCTAATAACCTCTTCTGCCAAAAAAAATCACCAAATAGTGCCCTATATCTCGAATCGGGATTAATATAAATCACAATCGCAGACTCAGAGTCTAAAATGTTAGACATTGTAATGGGTTTCACTACACATAAATGAATTTATTGTTTACTGGTGGATGGTGTTAAATGTTCTTGATTGCTACTGTGAAAAGACGGTTTTTAATTTTATATGTCAATGCAATATATAAAAGTAGTTACCTTTCACTACTTGTACTGTATGTGTTTATGACAATATATTTATTTCCATTTCTATGCATCTGGTAAAATTGTATCTGTTTTCTGAGTATATTTCTGAAAGTTTTGAGTAAAAATATGAAAATTCTATGGACATACAAACAAACTTAACCTATCAACCATAATAATAATAAAACATTAACATTAAACAAAATACTCACCGCACAGATAAGTGCAATGTCATTTATATTCTCCTTTAACCTATACTTATAAACGATAGCAAATAAACTTTTCGTCGTAATACGAATCAGTTTTTTTTTTTTGTTTTTTGTTGTTGCTGCTGCTGATTAGCCGCTAATCACAGTCAATTAACAGCGGCATAAGGTGATTTCAAGGCGTAAGCGAGAGATCGTGGATCATTGCAAAAAGTCGCAACAAATTGATGATGATTCTTGAGATTCAAACAAACAGCGCGCAACAGAACACAAACGAAGAGCGAATAAACAAAAAGTGAACCTCATCGTCATCGCACTTTTCGTCGAGATACGTTTTGGCGCGAGAGTTTTTTTTTTGCTGCTGTTTTTTTGTGTATATTCGTTACCTTGTATCATTACACGAGAGCGCGCATTCGTTATAACTGCGGGATTAAGTAAAATGTGTGTGTTTTTTGCTTCTTTTTCTGTTCTGAAATTTGATATTCTTAATTTGAAACCACAACGACCAAATGCGGTTTTTTGTTTATGTATATGTATGTATGTATGTATGTGTATATGTTTTTTTCTGTATGCGTGTTCATTTGCTGTCTGTGGAATGTTTCTTGTAAGCTGTTTATTTCTTGAGGCGATAGCCAAATTGGTTGTAGCTGAACAAAATATAGTGTTAACAAATTAGTTTGACTCTTGTGTGGATGTGTATGTCAAGGCTGGACAATATCACCATATGAAAACTTATGTCTTGATATAAATTATGACTAAAAACCATGATTAATACTAACAATTTGTGAAAATCGCACAACTTTATCAAGTTTTATGTGCTTTTTTGTAGTTCTCTTAGGATTAATGATAAACTCATAAATACTTATCGTTTTTTTAGTATATCTAATGGGCGTTGAATATCAAATATAGTTTTTGTTGGTTTTATGAGCAATTTTGAGATCAAGTTCGTGCAATAACTATTATTATCCAATATTAAATTATTCAGTAGCATTTTTTTAAGTAATCCTAAGTTATTTGTATTATGTTTATGTTTTGCGATAACATTCTATGAACACGATTCTACACAAAGAACCATAAAAAATTAACTCTCAATCACAAATTAAAAAAGTATTAAAACTTGCTACAGGATAGGAAGTCAAACTGTTTGATTTTCGGTAGACCGAGTAATTTTTCGAATGTAATTTAAATCAGTATACGTTTATCTTGTTTAAAAAATCAATTTCTGAAATTTGTTATTGATTAAGTATAACGGGACATTGATGCCATCAATTTACAATATATCTATAGAGAACAACATTTTTATGATGGCGTTGATAATTCAATGAATATATTTACAGTTCTGAAATTACCATTTTAAACAAAATATCTCACCTTAAATGATATTCTTCGGCCAACTATTGTTATGGTGGTCAGGCTTGTCATCTATACTGCAATTAATAACCATTGTCAAAATTGGTCAAAAGTCGGTTTTACGACAGAAATAGGATGACGATAGAGGATATTCCCCTAATCCACTTTGGTTTTGGTTTGGGCAATAGGAGGTTTTTTTATTTTTAATGAAAATGCATCATTTGAAAGCATTACCATGTTGGAGAAATAAAAATATTTTTATAAATAACTTCATAATTGCATTTAACGCCACCTTCTCTAAAAAAAAGAACGGACAAACTTTGTATGGAAATAAAAAAAAATTTGTGTGAAAATGTGTAATTCCAAATACGATATTAAGAAATGGGACTATCGACTATAGACAAACCTCTATAGACGGTTTGATTCAAAATGTCCTACAAAAGACATATCTATTATTATTAAAAATTTACCACATTTCTTTCAATTAATGGCTATGCCCTTTTATTATTTGACTATCAACAACCGAACTGCAGTCAAATCTGAATTCCAATCGAATTGTGAGAGCAAAAAAATAGTATAATAAATTTAAAAAATCGAGACATTACGGAACTATAATTTCTCTGATTTACAATAAATACTCAGTTTTTAATCGGATTTTCGATTTTTATCTGAGACTCACTAATCAGCAATTTTCATAGATGATCTAGTTAAAAAAGTGTGTGCAAAATCCAAGCACATACAATTTTAGGACTAGAATCTAGTAGAATCCGCGAATATGTTTTCGGCCTTTAATCCCTTTTTGGGGCGGCTAGGGTCAAAAAGCTGTATATTTTTTAGTTGAAAAGAATGAGCGAGGGGTAAAAAAAAAATAATTAAAGGTAATGACACAGCCGTTCCATTTTGAGGACGGTTGTTGGTTGGTCGGTTGGTTGGACGGTGGTTGTTTTTTAACCACCCCTCTTTTGACCATTTATTGACCCCTTTTTGGGGAGATAAGGGTAAAATGTAATGTTGCACTTATTTTAGAGAAACAAATTTTATTTTATTTTATATTTTTTTTATTTTAATTACTTCAAATAATAACGTTACATAAATACTTAAAAGGGTGACAGGGATTTATTCCCAAAATCGTAGTATTACAAAAAAAAAATCAAGACACGTCCCATAAAGTGAAATCTGGCCCAAACTTAGACCCTCTCCCGCACGCGTTCAGAAACCTGATTCGTACTCAAGGGATTCGCCCCTTCAATTATGGGTACTACGTTAAGAAATATTCAAAAGTGGTTTGCATAGCCCTTTATCTACTATTTTCCGAAAACCACAGACCCCAAGACACCCTCTGACCCCCCCCCCCCTATACTGAAACAAAAATAAAATGTACCCTATCTTTCTTCAGATTCATTTTAAGGACGTTTTTTTCCTTATTAAGTAGTTTGGTTGTCTTTGACCACCCTTCTTTTGACCATTTATTGATTCCTTTTTGGGGGATAAGGGTAAAATGTAATGATGCATTTATTTTAGATAATTATACATTTATTTGATTTTATTTTTTTTATTATATTTTTTGTTTGTATTACTTCAAATAATAACGTTTCATACAAAATTAAAAGCACCTTAAAAGTGTGATTGGTATTTTATCCCCAAAAACGTAGTACTACAAATTGATCAGTAGTATAGTATTTTGTAGTTTTTCCAGACGCACCCCATAAAGTGCAATCATGCCCAAACTTAGACCCCCCTCTCACTCACGCTTTCTAAAACCGGTTTCGTACTCAAGGGATTCGACTGGCACTCTTGACTGTTGACGACTAGCGATCACAACGAGCGTCCCGAAAAGCTTCATGCATTTCACAGTTGACAGACCAATTTTGTATATTTAAGTGACAGCTAAACAGACAGATCTGTCGTATGTCATAGTATAAATTTCAAATATACTGCGTAACTCATGTATCGCCCGCACAGAACTTAGTGACTACAGCGCCAAAGTTGGCCAACAAAATCAA
>JANSTU010047955.1:0-10307 GCA_027564075.1 Bolitophila hybrida | reverse complement strand
AGTCCCAAGGCCAAACGATGTCTGTTTGTGGCTTAGATTTGAGCACACCATGTTTTTCACACGGACAATTATACGTGGCTTGCTCTCGAGTGGGTAAACCATCCAGTTTATTTGTGTTAGCTAAAGGTGGGCTAACTAAAAATGGTGTTCACGCTATAAGCATTAAGATATTGATATTGTTTGTTACTGTTGTAATTATTTAATTAATGATATATATAATTTTGAGGAATAAATTTAAAAAAATAATGTTTTGTTTGCCTCTTTCACTCATATACCACATCCTTACACGCTTACAATAAGTTAGTTATTTTTTTTATACACTAGAAATTCCCTAGAAATAATTCATATGGCAAAACAACGTTTGCCGGGTCAGCTAGTAATATGTATATTTTACATTTTTAAGCAGTCACTTCAAGTAAAATCAAAATAAAAAATAATCGTTTTTTTAATTAAATTAAATTTATTCACAGTCGTTGGAGGGTTACAGCAGTTAGAGCTAATATAATATATAAACCTTATGAAGAGTTTTTTCTAATTGGTCTCCACGATATCTCAAAATCTTTTTGAGCCATTGTATTTATTTTTTAATGTTATATTTTGCACTGTATGATATAGCTATCGATTGAAACTTGAAAATAATTTTAATAAATTTGTCAATTATTCAATTTTCAATATTTTCGAATGATTCATTCTATAACCCTCCAGCTTCACAGACAAAAATATGGTTTTTAGATTTCATAAGCAAATCGGACGGAATAATGGAGACCGTCGTCCAACTATTTTTAGACATCGGTGCCATTAAATTCTGACTTACTGTTGAAATTTCAATAAACTTATAGACAAAAGTTTCATATTCTATATTTTTATTTATTTTCAAAATCGAATTTCTTTTAACAAATCCAAATTTTAAATTTGAATATGTACATGTTTAAACCGCTTTAAGAGATCACACTAAAAATCAATGTATCGAATAATTTCAAAAGTCAAGTTCACACAGGTACGTACATTGTAATAAAATCAAATTTACACACATATACCGATAACAATACAGCACACACAACCAAACAATCTCACACATACTATCTCAGTGAAAATCGTCTATATACACACCACGAAAACCCGATGTTTACGTTTAAGTTACGCTATTTTTATAATACTACAAGAGTTCAATGTATAAATACAATACCCATTACACAATTGTACATAAATATTACATATACTACGTGCATATAGGTATACAGCATATATGACATTGCTGTTATGTATCATTGTGTTATAAACCATTCATTGTGTATTATCAAAAGAAAATATGTTGCAGATTCAACTGGTGACCCATTGTACTTTTATTCAATTGAAATTTTGCTACAATATCCGTCAATAGAACAATCAATGAGATATTATCAGTCAAATTCTGTTTGTAGTGGTGTTGCGCCTGTTTTCATTCATTAAAACTTGCGTTTGCTCTATTCAATTGTATGCACTTAAAAAGGATGCTTTCTGTTCGTCCTCGAAGTGTTTTGTACATACCCATATATAAATATATACATACCACAGTCTATATATATGAAGCTTTTTGTGTATGTGTATGAGTTTATGTCTGTTTATTGAATAGAAAGGATTCCTTGAATGAAGTTTGATTTGTCTCAAGGTCACGACTTGCGAGCTATGCGGTCTTGAAAATTAACTGTATTATATAGAAATGCATATATCATTGCTTGCACTTTTCTGTTTTCTAGAAATAGGGGTTGATTGTTAGTCGTTTTCGGTAAAAAAATAAAGCTATTAAGTTTATGTGAGTTATTTTCATAGAATTAGTAAATAAAGCTCTTAAAGATAAAATATAAATAATAAAAAAATACAAAAAAAATTAAACTATGCAAATAATACACTGAAACAATAATGTCGTTCAATATAGCACACCCCCAATTCTCCAAAATCCTACGGTGCGACATGTTTGCTTATGGCAGCCGACAGCGCAGACTCACCACTTAAACGAACCCTCTATACTTCCATGCGCCACCGCACAACCACTCACACTCTCCAACATCCCTTCGCGAGTGTTTTTGTACTCGGATTTGGTTCGGCAGCGCACATTCGGCACGTCTGTTTTTTAATCCACAATTTTATGCGGGTTATGCGTATATACATACATTCAAATATATAAATATGTGTTGAACTTTATACCCCTCAAATGGCCATGTACAGCTACAGCCTGTACCTTATATACATGGCAAAAAATCTATTTATATGTATAATATGTGTTTGTGTGTGTTTTCTCGATGGTGCCACTTGTGCACAACGCGTAGAGTTTGCGCGTATTGACTATATATAATGTATATATTTGTATTATATTATATGCAGAGAATATAGGTATACATGTACTTGAAACGTTGCGAACATGCGTAGTTTGAGCGTCTGACGAAGGCTTTCCACTCAGTCTGCAATCAGCCGTTCAAAACTGAAAACACACGTACTCCCTACACTCTCCCTGATGTCGTGTATATGCGTATTATTTATATTTATTTATTCCTGTGGGTTGCGGCGAGTTGCAAGCGCTCATTTAGATCGCATATTAAAAAAAAAACTATACTGCGGTTTTGTATTCGATCGGAGGGTGCACTATGTATTTTATATTTTTGCAAGGGTGTTTTGAAATCGTTTGGTGCTAGTTGAAAATCACGATTTCCATAATTTTAAAAAAACATAATCTTTCCAAATAAAACAAATAATTTTATTATTAGTTTGGTTAACAATAATATTTAAAATTTAAAATGTCGATTTAGTTGAACAGCGAAAGTAACTTAATTGAGCTAACATTTTATTAAAGCTATATTAACTTTAGAAATCCAATGTATAATTTAAATAATAATATATTTCGAAATATATAAATACAGTTTTTTCTTTGCTTATTTCTAGTTCATAAATATTTTCGTAATAAAGTATATGAGGCGGACAGCTATTAGCCGCTTAAACGACCTCCGACAGGATATTGATAGGTCATCCTATAGCGGAAATCTGTATCCATTGGACGTATATAAATAATGTCCGGCAAATACTGTATTGTGTATATGTGCTATATATATATATACATAAGTAGATTCATAGTACATGTCTGCAGCAAATGGAAAACCAATGTTAATGAGCTTTTGCTTCGTATAAAAATACGTGAGTCTTATATGATATTTTATGTCGCGCACGTCTTATGGATTTTTTTTATTATTATGAATTGTGTTCTGGGTACATGAAGAATTGCATTTATTCGAGTTTTTTTTATTCTCAAATTATAGTATGAAGATATAAAAAACCGAATATCTCCGCAGGCGCATGTTAAATGTTTATATAACAAAACTGCCTAGTCACTGCGCTGAACACTGCGCATGCGCTCGTCTCGTTGGCCGCGGTCGTCCAACGCCTTAGCAATATCAGCAGAAGCAACAACAACAAACTAACTATACACATTACATATGGCAACACCACCGCACATACCAAAACGGCGAGGTGTAAAATACAATTTAATGTATTTCTTGCATTCAGACATAATTATCTTTAAATTTAAATTGATGATGATGATAACACTTTGTGTAGGTTATTTTATTATTAATGACATAATCTTACCATGGCCTGTCAATAATTCTGTCGGACAAGTGATATTTCAAATTGAACATTCGTATCCTTTCGAGTGCGGCTTATTAATACGAAAAAAATAGATGCGCGCGCATCATCTTGGTGTAGTCTCGCAGTGCAATACACCGTAATTATTTTTATATACATATATATATGTTTATATATATATATTTATACACATGTTTAGTATTTAAATTGTATAATTGCGAGGTGTTATTTAATTACACATATGTTTATATACTACATGTACAGAAATAATTTGTTAATTGCTAAATATAATTATATATTAGAGTGGGTCGATTTCCTTTTTAATTTGGAATTTGCGTTTATTAAATTTGGCTTTTTTACGAGTGTCGCCTCACATTGCAGTTGAAAAATCAGATTTTAAAAAAAAAGGAAAATTTGCCATTTTTGAATATATATTTTTTAACAGTGTAAAATTATTATAAAATCTAAAAATTATTATTTGCTTTCTTAAAATCGATTTTGAAAGTCAATGTAGAAAAAAATTTAAAGTTTATTTTAAAAAAAAAAAATTAAATTTCAAAAAATATTTTTTTAAATTAAATATAAAGAGGCTAGGTCTTAACATCCCCGGAACTAAATTATTCAAAACAAATATCAAGATTTACATATGTGATATTAACTTCTTTGGAATTACGAAAAAGACATTAACATGTTGTATATTATCATATTGTAGAATAACATATTTATGAAGTGTGATTTTGAAATATGCGATTAACTCCCCCCGTATTAGGCCTTTTTCGGCGTAGGCTTGATTTCTCCTTCTGGGAACTTAATTTTGACGTTTACTATTTTGTATGTGTTTGGGTACATGTCAATGTCAAATAAAAAACAAAAACAAATTACATATTCAAATATAACTATATATACATAAACAACTGCGTATTCGTCATCAGTTCAAGATGGACTTTATTGCTGATATTCGTTCGGATCACATTGCTGCTGTAATCACAGTGAAGTGGGTAGAAATTGAACCACTTTATACTAGGATAAGCATATCTTATTGTTAACTGGGATAACATAATTCATTAGGCGATACCGCAGGTGAGTTAATCGCGCAAATGTAAATCTTAAAATGTTTAATTGCAAATATGGTATTCTGTAAAAAGTTAATTACATAGATTTAATGTTAAAAAATAACCCAAGAATATAATAATTCCGGATAAGTAAATCACACAAAAAGTTAATATTTTGGTACTTATTCTCAAAAATATTATTCTTCAAATTATTAATACCTGACACCAAAATAAATTTCCTACATTTTTCTAAATCATTCAAATGCAAAATATTTCTTTTATTTGTTTCAAAACTTCTGACTTTTCAAGTGCAATACGGAGGCAACAAAGGTCAAAAAAAAATCTTCAAAAATTCAAAAGTTTTATTTTGCAACTTTTGGTAACTTTAGCTTTTTAAAAAAAATTAAAAAAAAGTTTGTTTTTTTTGCCATTGTTTACGACTAAATATTTATTTATTTATGTTGAGATATTCTGGCTTACATATATATTGTTAAAAGTATTGAAATTTATTATGTCTGTTTTTGATGAATTGTTTTTTATATATAAAGAGGAGAAGTATATTTGTCTGTATGTTTGTATTTTGTATGTACGTAAGTGGAATAGGATTTCTCTGATGGGAGTAAAATAGGGGACAAACAAACAAACTTTATATATAGACAGAGAAATGAGACCACAGACACAACTATGCCCCAGCATAGAATTCTTTAGCGATTTAAGTTTCCTATCCGTCTTTCTTATTCCAACAGTCTTTTAAGGTTTCAGGTCTATACATTCACTACAACTATATGTTGCCTGTTTCCGAGTAGGCGGTAGCAAAAACCTCTTCATGTTTTCTCAAAATAATGTAAAGCAGATCAATTTAACCGAACAATTTAAATAAAACCAGTCTAGACGCATGACGAAGACATTTTCATTTGTTGTGTCGATATGATTGTTGTATTAAAATGAAATGAACAATTAAAAGTTATCAGTTTTTTTTTACTTTCAGGCAGAGAGAATCTTATCATCAGGGTCACCGACTTAATATCGAATATTTTTTTTGTTTACCCTAATTTTCTAACCTTTGTATATATCTTGATGAAAAGCTTTTCAGATGTGGACATATGTGTGCAATGGCATATAAACATTTATTGGACGCTTTAAATCGTTCGTTAAATGATTTGATTTTTGATTGTGATTTTTTAGCGGAACTCTGATTTGGTTAACAGTGAAGTTAACAACATATATGCGTGTACAACTTCAAAGTTATCTAAATGTTGAGCTACTTTCTTGCTTGATATTGGAGATGGCAAAATTAATGTAAAGCTCTCCAATCAAACTGCTACGAAACCTAAAATCACCAAAATTATGAAACGGAACGCAGTTTGTTGTCAAAAAAAGAGTAACATTATTAAATCGACAATTATCAATTGGATATTTAAAAGAGAACATGTTTTTTTGTTCGATTCCCGATTATCCAACAGATTCTTGAATTGCATTGAAATTTAAAGAATCAACACTCCTCAAGGCCAATTGATGCAAGTCTGCGTCATAGATTTAGAAAATTCATACTTCGCTCATTGTGAATTATATGTCCCTACCCAAGAATTGGTATTTGTATACGCCGAAAATGAAGAAACCAAAAACCTTGGCTTTACAATAAAATATTATTTACAAATATACTACGAATATTGGTTAACAAATTGTACTATATACAATAAAGAATGTCAGCTAGAATAACGCCAATTATGTTGGAATGCTTTGATACCTGTTATCAATTGCATGTAACATATTGAAATATAACTGATTAGAAATAATAAATAAAACTTGTTAATTACAAAAAAAGAACAACTGTCATTTGTTACCAAGACTCAGTTTAGTAGTTTAAAATTTTGAAAACATTATGATTATTTTCGAAATACACTGTAAATATAAACTAATAAATAAATGACAGTTTCTTTGTATGAAAATTGACGGTTCAAAATTTATTTATGTGAACTTTGTGTAAAAACGTTTTAATTTATTTAAAAAACATGTTGAATAAGGGCTACTCTCTTCTTTCTGAACAAAATAGAAAAAGAAAATATGGCGCAGCTTTTCTATTTTGTTCAGAAAGAAGAGAGTGGCAACCTTCGTGTTAAAACTGCAGGAATGCAAACGCACGTCGATCGAAATAAAATCATACCCTTGCCGGATCAGGAACAACTTCCTGATGTGGAATATTGGCATAATTTGTCCTCTTTGCAATAATGTTGTCAGAACCAATTGTGCCAATTACCGGGGAATCACATTGTTACCCATAGTATATAAGATCTTCTTTAACATCCTCTTACGATGCTACGCTGATGAGAGCGTTGATGATTACCAATGCGGTTTCAGAAGCAACAGATCGACGTCAGATGAGATAATATTCGGTGTGTGGTTCCTCTTGCTATTAATACCTATTTTCTGAAATATTTTACACACGCACCCTGTATAGAACAATGAGTGTATGATGGCGTTGATGATTAATTATTCCATGTATAGAGATAACTCAAAAGTATGCGTATTTGCCCTTCCAAGTCAAGTCAGAGCATATTAAGACACCTAACAATCGGGGATGTGCTGTTAGTGTTAGAGCACAGTAGCTCAAGTAGGAGTAGAAAAGCACAAAACTGCACATAAGCATAACTTGACCAGTCGTGTGAACCCGTAATAGTCAATGAATCCGGTGTGCAGAATAGCGCACTGTTCCTATCTCCCGCAAGGGATCACAGGATCCAATGAGGTGGGCAGCCATTGAAGATCTTGGAAGTCAGAGATATTTCGCGAGAGTTCCAAATATATTTTGGTCTGAGACAGCGTGAAGATTTATCCAAGCTTTTGTTAAATTTTGCGTTGGAGAAGGTTTCGCAGACTTCACAAAACCGACACAAGCACTTTCCTACGCAATAGCAGTGAACAAGACTTTCATAGTCCTTGATAAAGTCTCAGCAGCAATGTGCATACAGGTCAAAGAGGAGAAAACAAAGTATATGCTATGTTACTTATGTTATCTGATCTTGGTCGAATGGGGCAGAAATTGGAAGTTGTGGAAGCGGCCATGACAAAGTTGGGTTTAAGAGCATACATATAAAATATGCACTAAAATTATCATTACATTTTGGAACAAAAAACAAGAATTCTTGGTATTGTTCATAAACTTCCCGATAATACAACTTTAATCTAATGGATACTGCATGTTTTTAATATGACCATTCAAGCCAAGGCGATGCATTTTTATTTTTTTTTTATACATTTTTATTATTTATTTAATTATTCGTAAGATGGTAATTCACAATTTAATATGTATGTATGTATGTATTATACATATATTGCGCAATTATGATAGTTATTCCGTGAAACTTATTCTTGCAATTAAAACGTCTATAAAATATAAAACTTTGATAACCTTTAAAATAAATACGCTATTTAAGTATGTAATTTGTGTACAACTATGTTAGACTCTAATTAACATTAATATACACATATTTCACGTGTTATAATATGTTTATTATATACGATATATACGTTATTATATACATATATATATTATAATATATATGCATAAACTAAATAATATACCATAACAACAAATTATTTGAGAACGTTTGTGATTGACATTAATTTATGATTTTCTTCAAAACTAAATCGCGTTGAAAGATGCCGATGGCAATTTGTCAAATTCGTTATGCTTAGAAACTTATTAATCAAAAGTTCTTAAGAATACGAGGTGTGACGACACCTGCGGAATGCCTGACTGAAGACAGAAAGATAAATTCGTCTGCGAGTGTTCGTGTATGTTATATGTGTACCTATAGTATTAAGTATCGTATGCATACATACACCGAGCATTGTATAATAAGTGAAGACGGTAAGTACTTTGATGGGTATACCGTATACTCACTCATCTCATGTACGTCTGTATATTGTTCAAGAAATGAAATTTGTTATGATGTACGACCATATCTACACATTTTGTTGAGAGTTTCGAATTATGCTTCATTGAGACGTGAGATGCATATACCAATTTAAGTCGGTCTGTTTTTTTATATTTTTTTTTTATTGTATATTAGTGTTGATGGAAAATGCGGCATTGGCATTCTACACGTTTTCACTGAGTTACTGTACGCCGCATTCGTCATTTATATATTTGACAAGTATATTAATTACATACACAAACGCACATGTGCTTATATGAATTACACACCTCTTCGAATGATGTGTTTCAGGTATTAGTTATGCTGCTAAAATTAACTTTGCACTGTACTTAATTTTTATGCAATTTTGGTTTGTAGTAGCATTAATAAATACTTGTGATAAAAATAATGAAAATAGAATTCAAAAGAATTCCAGCTTCCTGTCTGACATATCTAATCATGGATTCAAGTACAGATATACAATAAGCAAATGACGGAAAACACTGTTGCCTAGCCACAACTTTTTCCTCAACACACTAATTTCATATGGACAATTCAGTAATTTATTGTCACGAACAGTTCCAGTTTCATTGATATTCTCAAAATGTGATTCGTGCTCCTTGATAAGGTAAAACCACACGATGTATCCGAAGTCGGTAGCGCCAACCCAAACTTTAAATCCATACCGAATTGACTTACCTTTTATAAATTGTTTTGTACCATGGCGTCCGAAATATGGAATCATTGATTTATCTATGCGCCAATTGAAGTTTTTGTTTTTTTTTGTTGGGCTTTATGAATTTTACCTGCAGAATCGAGTAAAAGGTACTTGATGCTCAGTAATTACAAAAAAAAATATTTCATTTTCATGTTCTCTAGATTCATCATCTGTTGGAATCATCCGCATTTTTGGGCACCATACCACCTCAGCCGCGTCATCTCATCTCAAAAAAATTAAAATTGCAGCTTATATTCACAGTGCAAGTTTGATGAAGGAAATCACTAACACATTTATAATATTTATTATCCACTGTTTCGCTTATAACACTTTCACATTAAAAAAAATATTACAAAAGGAGTACAAAAAATAATTATTATTTGTTTGTAATACGGAATATTCTACGACATATTATTATTATATTCTTTTTATTTTTTTATTTAGACAATTTATCTCGCGACAATTTATCTCGGCAACAATGTTCCTCAGAGAAAGATATTTATTATCTATTCCTGGGATCTATATTATTATACTCAACGATTGTTTAAATTAATTTTTTTTGATCATATGGTTCTACTTTAGTGCTGTATTTTGACATTCCTAACGATTGTTTTCGAAGTTGTATGCCGTAGGGTACTATTCTAGGGCAAAATTTTCCCAAAATGAATCGCGAGATCGTATATCGTATATACTCGTATCATAATCGTACTTAAAAAATCTAGTAGAATTAAATAAGTTTCTGATTTGTTGCATGGGTATATATATATATATGTGTAAATATATAAAGGGTGTTTTTTTTAGAGGTTAGGTTTTCAAGATGAAATAAAACGCATATAATAATGTTATGGCCAAGAATTTAGCTTTATTATAAAGATAAGGGTTTGCCATTATGTTTTAAGAATGATTTCGGGCAAGTGGCCGCCGCGGCTGCCTCGAATAAATTCCAGACGAGAGGCCCAATTTTCGACCACTTTTTGCAGCAATTGGGGCCGTATGTCAGCAATAACG
>JANSTU010047944.1:0-10307 GCA_027564075.1 Bolitophila hybrida | reverse complement strand
CCATTTTTTTCACAATAACAAAAGTTGCTTCACTCAAAATGCTATAATTCACAAACTAATGATCCGACATCTGTCAAAGGTTAGCGATAACTTAAAATCATATGGATTTCATTCTAGTACCGCCATCTATGTGTCAGGCCAATTGACATATTATCTCTCTATAAATATATAAAAGAGTTCCCTTGGTGTGTATCGTATAAAGGAGATGTTTTTTGTTGTTGTTTTTTACTGAACCGAGAAAATCCATATTTACACCATATATGTTAATTAGGACATTAGTCGTGTTCTTAGTTATGTGTTATCCCTGTAGGTGGCACTGGCGTGGAGTTATTTCGGACATTTGTAATTATGGCCCGGTATTATTTTCGACCAACGTTTAATGTGGACTGAATACATTTATGGGAGAATTTATGGTGGATTACGAAGACTATGAAAGATTTTCAATTTATTAAAGACATTGTTATTTATGGAGACACAGTTTTTCGATGTATGGATCAATCTTCTAAAAATAAACTTTTGGTAGCTTTTAACGCATGCATTCGTTTAATCTATAACTTAAAGAAATATGACAGTGTATCTCAATATACAAATACAATCATAGGTTGTACTCTTTTCAAATATTATGACTTAAGATTGATAGTTACACTCCATAAGCTGATTTAAAATCGGACTCCTCGTTATTTGTTCAACTACCTCTATCTAATTCAGTATCTAATAGAAACTCAAATCTTATTGTAGACTATTATTTTTTATGGACAATGCATTCTTTCATCTATTGTGTTAACCTTTGGAACTCATTACCATGGAGTGTCTTTCATTCTTCATACGTAGGCTTATTTCAGATTATTGCCATTATTATGTGGCACTATTGGTTGTCATTCGAATACATTAAATTTTTGTATGTCATAAAAAAAAGTTTTAGTAAAAGATAAAAAATTCTTTTACTAATGCTAAATATATTGTCTATGTTTTCTTGTCATACTTTGTCATCATAAATTTACCAAATCCAATTGAATTTATTTCATACTTTATCTGTCGACATACTTTAACTTAAATTATACTGCCAATTAAATTACTAATTTTATTGTCTTTTATTGTCTATTGTTGCCAATTCGCCATACTTTATCATCATACTTTTACCCAAACATAACGACATTTAAATTAGCAAATATGTTTTCTCTCTTTGTTAGTTAGTATTTTTCTTTTTTTTACCATCTACTTTGTTTTATCAGTTTGTAAGTAAGTAGTAGTAAAATAAGTAATAACTTCTGAAGATTATAATAAAATATATTAAATTGCTTTGATTATATATGATGTATTATTGAATTACAAATAATATATTATATTATATTAGATCATTATGAACTAAAATGCTGTTGCACTCTATACTATTGTAAAATTGTTGTTGAGTGTAAATTATAATAAATAAATACTGAAATACTAAATTGGGCGTGTTTATACACAGATAAATATTACAAGACTGATTTATTACGCAGCATACCACTCAAACTCAATTTTCGTGAAAAAGATCAACCCATCGTAAGCTATCTAAAAATACAAAAAGAAAGTTTTTTGTTCAAGTTTCATGAGAACCTTTCTTTAAGGACCATATGTCTCCAAAGTATCGATCTTAAATGTTAATTTCTTTTAATATATTTTCCACTTCTATTTATTATAAAATGCAAGTTTTTTCAATATTGTCTCTTTGTTTTATTCTTTTATGTGTCCATAGCCATAGCCGAGTGGGTTAACGCGTTGGCCTGGCTTATAGGAGATCGCCGGATCAATCCCGGCAGGCAGGTCGAAGTGTTTTTCGAATGTAGCACTTTAAATCAGTAGATTCCTCTTGCTATTAATAGCCTATTTCTGAAATAATTTATTGATTTGGAATAACGGAACATTAATGCCATCAATTAACATATACACATAATAAGTGTATGGTGGCGTTGATGATTAACGTTTCCGAATATAAATAGAAAGATAGATCTCGGTGCATGGAGATATCTCAAAAATATGCAGATTTGCCTTGCAAAGTTGTTCGAGTCGCGTCAAGGCAAATTAAGCCTCCTAACCATCGGGGATGTGTTGTGAGTGTTAGAGTACAGTAGCTCCTATAGGAGTAGCACAGCACATTAGCATGACCTGACCTCTCGTGTGAACTCGTAATAGTCAATGAATCTGGTGTGCGACATCGCAGTTGTATCATCAACTCCAATTTGGAAGCTTCACCATTATTGAAAGTTATAATGAGTCTTAATCGAAATAAAACTTATAACAATGTATAAAATCGAGTATAGTAGTAGTAGTATAAAGAAGTATTTACCAAAAAATAGACATGAATCTTAATATATATTAATATTGACTGTTACTATATTATATTATTATATATTAGCTCTCATGGTTATGCTACACTAATATTGGCAAGATAATACTTTATATAAACAAAAATTTTATTTGTCTTGTAAACGTTCTCAATATTAGCTAATTAAAAAAAAACTATTAAATACACTTAATTAAAAATCTACCTTTTATTTCATATTACAGTCGAAAACGAGACACGTTGCTTTGGTGAAATTGGCTGCTTGAATATCACTCGTGAATGGTATCATCTGATCCATAGACCATTCAACGTTTTTCCGTTGCCTCGCAGTGTCATTAACACACGTTTCATATTGTACACTGAAAAAAATCCCATCGAAGGTCAACTGATCGATGCGGACAAAAAAGATAGCATCAAGGACTCCAACTTCAACTCAAAATGGATGACCAAATTCATTATACACGGATTCATCGATACGCCACTATCGAACTGGGTATCCGAGATGCGTGACGAATTGATAACACTAGGCGGACTGAACGTGATTGTGGTAGATTGGGCCGGTGGATCATTACCACTCTACACACAGGTATGTCGTTGATTTGCAAGTTAAAAACATGAAAAAAACATTGTGTGATTATTATTTTTTGTACCAGGCAACAGCCAATACAAGACTTGTAGGATTAGAAATAGCACATTTGATACAGAAGCTGCAGGATGAGCATGGATTACGTGCTGACGATGTGCACCTGATTGGACATTCATTGGGAGCACATACAGCAGCGTATGCTGGTGCCCGAATTCCGGGCATAGGTCGCATCACAGGTCTCGATCCGGCCGAACCGTATTTCCAGGGTATGGGAGATGCGGTACGTTTAGATCCATCTGACGCCAAGTTTGTTGATGTCATTCATACGGATGGCCGTAGTTTCTTTCTACTCGAGATTCCTGGCTACGGAATGTCACAGTCTTGTGGTCACATTGACTTCTATCCAAATAATGGTAAAGAACAGCCAGGCTGTGCGCTATCACAGGAGGGTGGAACTTTAATTCCACTAACATTGGTAAAAGACGGAATTGAGGAAGCATCACGTGTCTTGCTGGCTTGTAATCATGTGCGTGCCATTAAACTGTTCATTGATAGCATCAATGGAAAGTGTCCTTATGTTGGTAAGTATTTTACTTCTAATTTTGATTTGTAGAATGTTTTTTTAAAACGAATTTCCAATAGCTCATCGATGTCCATCCTATCAGGCCTTCCTTGACGGAAGATGTTTCAAATGCAGCTCAGGAAACTGTGCTGTTATGGGTTATCATGCATCGCTGCCAACTAATTTTATAGCATCTAACTCTTCGGAGAACGAAATTTCATCCGATAGTAATGACCTGGTCGCACCACCGCTTCCGGGCAAGTACTTTCTGACCACCGGAAGAGATTATCCGTTCTGTCGTAAGTTACAAGCAATGTCACACAACTTTGAAGATATAGCATATTATTTTCTTTTGATAGAACGCCACTATCGCTTCACCATTGAACTTGCCAAGCCACGAATTGCCGAGCCCTGGGTCCAGGGCTATCTAACTGCTGCCATCTTCTCAGATAAAGGAGCTCTGCGTGGCATTGATCTAACGCCAAAGGGTACCGCTCGTCTTGAACACGGCTCAACCTATCAGGTAGTGATTCCGAATCCACATGATCTCGGCGACCATATCCGAAAGGTAGAGCTTAACTGGGTGCACGAGATGAACGTTCTAGAGCCACGCTCGTTATGCCTATTCTGGTGTAATGACCACCTGTACGTGAAGTCTTTGATGGTGGACACCATGCAGATGCCATCCAGAGAGTTAGTTTGCTTTTATGTTTAACAGAAACTGTATTTTATTAACATTATGGACTTTTTCTTTGACAGGAAACGAAACACCGAACAATCAAATAAACTGTGTTCACCAAAGCGGGAATTCGCTGATATTTCCAATCGAGGATCATCAGTGTTCTACGACAACTGCAAACGGTGATAAACGGCCCCCTTATCCGCGCCTGCACTATTGAAATATATTTTAAATAATGTATAGACACGCTTATCCAAAAAACAATATGGCTCAAAAGAGTTCATTTTCTGATTTTCAAGTAGTAGTAAATTGCGATGTAGCCACCCTGTGGTCATTTTGTGCGATGCTTGTGTGATTTTTGATTAGTTTATTCATTTTTTGTCATCGACACAATGAACACACTGGATCTACACCAGACTTCCACACAAAATGTACTAATTCACATATTTTTTATGTTTCTAATAAGTATTATTTAGTTTTAAGAACAATCTGTAAACTGATAACAGATCCTATAGTATTCTTTTTTTTGTTAGGATATAGTTATATTTAGTTAGTCGCTTATCAGTCCTGTTTTTATTTTTGGCTGCCAATCATTTTTGAATTGCGCACAAAGACATATCTAAGTGTTTTTGTGCGCGGAAACAAATAAAACAATCAATATTTTGATATACATTTGTGTGTGTGTGTTGTTTATTTTATTTAAAATTAGCTATTTATTGAACATGATGTAAGTAGCTAAAAGGCTATATATACCTATCTAAGCAGTAAAATTATTTTCTAAACATCAAATAGGGTTTCTTGGAGAAGAAAACGAATTATTGCGTTGCATAAAAGAATTGATCTTTGGACAAGAAAATGGACTTCGGACTTCATATATATAGTATATATATATATATATTGCAAACACGCAAAACTATAATATTAACTTAAAATAACTGTATTTAACTTACTTTTAAAAGAACAAACAAACAGACGACAGAACACGATGGATTTAACTTTAAAGATGATAAGTTCCAGAAAGTCTATTCCGATAGATTGCATTATTTCTTAGATGCATAATCTGACCCATCAAGAACAAAAGCACGTCGACTAGGAACGGTGAAAATTGGTGCCTCGTCAGAACTTTACGGAATCGAACGTGGTCGTAGTTAGGATCGTTTTTAGACTGCCTAAAATTTAAGAAATATTAATAAAGGAAATGTAAAATTGGAGCTAATGAAATACGTGTATAATATAAATATATACAATAAGCCTTCATCGTATGTGTGCGCGCCGCCTATTTTTAAAATTGGCATCATCGGCGTCTGTGTGTCTGCGTGTATTTTTTGTTAACAGTAAACGCTGGATTTAGATAGCGCGAAATTAATCTTTGGAGTTAACTCGTACGAATTGCGTACTAATTCTCGTGTTTTATTTTAACTCGAGGATTAATTTCGTGAAGAAATCAGGCATAAGGTGAACCATTTATATTTTACAGTTAGCCGCTGGCGAATATATGCGTGTATGTGTTGCGTCGCAAGTAGCCTGCCAAACTATATCTTGCTAAATTTATGAAAGTAATAAGTTACTTTTTAGAATATCTAAACTAACAATCGGTAGTGTAGATTACAATGAATTTCGACTGTTAATATTAGATATACTCCTTGCTTTTAAGGAAATTTAATAAATCAATGTAAACATTTAATTTATATACTTAAATATATGTATACATACCTTGACATGCAACATCCTTTTCTTCGAGACTCTGACGACATCAACTCCAGAATCCAGCATTTCACCAAAATCATCAAGGAAGCCAGAGACTACACAATTTCCGCGCCGAAAACAATTTATACAACTGCCAAACTAATCTAAACGTCAATGACACAAAAAAGCTGAACTCCGTTCAGTCCCTAAATAGTCATAAAAAATGCCGCCCATAATGAGAGAAACACCAGCATTCAAAACCACATCTCCGCGTTCGGATGAAATATAATTATGAATTGTTATTTTTATTTTATTAGCTATATCGATCCTTCTATATATTAGGTACATAAGTTATAGATATAAAACACGAACAAACAATTGAATTTATCGAAAAATCAAATTGTCTCGAAAATGTTGGTAGAAAATAATTAAAATATGTATTCCTATCTTAAATAATGTCGATTTATAAACGACGTCGCTTTCGCTTTTTAGTCTGCAAAGCAACTGCAAGTTTATTTAAAGCCGTGGCCATGCTCGTAGCTGCAGATGCCAAAGCAAACATAGCCGATGCAACTGTCCCATCGTCTTCGTCCTCTTCTTCGTCATTGTCAATTTCTTCGACTTCATTAGTATCTGTCAAATGAATATCTTCTACTTTGATATTAACTTTTTTTTTGTTTTTAAAACTATTACATTGATTTGGAAAAACAGTAATTTCTTCAGGAATCTCTGTTTCTGATGGCATTGTGTTGCTACTTTGAACGTCTATACCAGACGATATAGGTATTTCTTCATAAACATTAATTTCTTCGTCTACATGAATCTGTTCGTTGCCCACACTGTAGTATTCTTCGATGTGTTCTTCTTCTTCGTAAAGTTCATTTGTAGTGTCGACGAGATGCTGCAGATCTTCGCTATTAATCACCTGGTGTCGTTGTTCATCTTGAACAAGCATGTCTTCAGTATCTTGTGATTGTTCCTCAATTTTTTGATTAGAAATATGGAAAATCTAAAATAAAAAAATGCCTAATAAAGTATTTAAATAAACATAAGTCGGTTTCTTTGAAGCTTTATACCTCTGCTTCCGCATCAGCCCATTCAAAGTCTTCGTCATCGCAAATATTGCGGTCCATACTAGTACTTTCATTCTCCAACTTTGATTCATTCTCAGTATTGTTTTCTTTCATAGTTTCAACTGCCTTGTCCCAATAGTCCAACAAGTGATCTTGTCCGACAACACGCAAAATACGACTATCCCAGCCGGCCGTCTGTCGGTTCGTAACAACTTTAGTATTTCCAGCAATAATTCGTTTTGCACGATTTATCGAGTATGCTACCAAATCGCTCCAGCATTTGGCCCACTTATATGTGGGACGAATTGGACCTTCGCTGGCGTTAAGCTTGTGCGTAAGTTCGATCCAGATGCGCTGCTTAGCTTTGGGACTGTCAATCACATTATTCACATATCGAATAGCATCCGGGTGTTCCTCGAAATATTTTAGCATTACTTCTTTTTGGACATTCGTGGCACGATTGGTACTGATCCGAGAAAATGGTTTATGCTATTTAATAGTAAAAAGCTATAAATTTTTTTAAATAATTAATAGAAATGGTTTGAACTACCTCATCTTTTTTAATCGTAGCATATTCTGTATATGTGGCATCTTCGAGTGAAAGTATTTTTTTAATACGAAGTTCAGGTTCACTGAGTTGTTTTAATCTTTTGCCCGTACGTTCTTCACCAAATTCATTTTCATGTTTTATGAGCTCTTCTAGTCGTTCTCTAGTGTAGTTTCTATGAGATCAATTTTGAAAAAATATATTTTTCATTTTGCTTTTATGTAAATAAGAAATAAATGCGTACTTGAGATCTTGCCAGTATTTCCGCCAGCCGACATAGGTCTTGCGTGCCCCATCTAGTGAATTAAGAATATCTGCCAATTTATTCCAGTGTTGGTTAAACAGTAGATTACTCGATTCGTTCCTATGTTGAAAATATATGTTTAAACAGATAATCTTTTGAATACTAAAAATAATGTATATAAACATTTACATTATGGTGCACATTGAATCATCCTGTTCGAAATAATTCAACAAGGCATCTTTCTGTTGTTCCGAAGCTCGCTTTCCAATTTTGCGCATTTTACCTGCCGCTTTTCACGCTTACAAATGTTCAAAACAATCGTTTTGCGCGTTTTACTTAATTTCACAAACTGCAATTCAAAACAAACAATCAATCAAACGGCAAAAGTGAGAAATTACTTAAAAATTATTAGAAATCTCATTTCCACACAACAGACAACATGAAAAATTATATGTATTTTGACGATGGATTGTGGCTGCATGTGTGACAATTAAAATGTCGGACGATGCTGTAATAAGCAAAATCGACCACTGAACTACGAAACATATCAATTTTAGAGTGATAATCGAGAATCGCACTCTGATTAGTTCGTAGTCACCGACACAAGATGGCGGTCGCAATAAGGGATATTTTTGGTATTTGCTTGAAATGTGACAGTCAATCTTATATCTGACAGTTGACAGCTCGGTGAAAACTCTTAGGTACTGTATGTGCAATAAATATTTTTCTTGCTCTTTAATAAATTTTAGACTATAATTTAGTTATTCTTGTTCAGATAATATGGGCAACGTAAGTGCGACTGAAGCAGCTAAGTCCCTGCCAGGGCCGCACCCTCTGAAGGACCCAAGTTTCGATGCTAACTTTGGATTTCCCAATGGGCGAAAGGAAAGAGGTAAACTAACTTAAACAGTACTCTAAAGCAGCTACAGCTTTGTATTTGAGAAGTTAGACAATACCCTGAGATCTGCAATGTTCTACCATACATTCTTACTTATATGCAAATTTTAATTAATCTTATTTGCGAATAAACAATATAATTATATAATAAAATTGTGAGGTTAAATGCATTTGGGACATTTTGACATTATACTTTTCGTGAGAATACCAAGGCTCGCTAGGCACAAACATGAACTCAAAACTAAACAACATAAACTTTTTTAACGTTTTTTAGTTATGATTGCAACCAAGGAGCAAATGCAATCTGCTAAGTTGCCGCTGGAGGATCGTGATTACTGTGCTCATAAACTGTTGCAGTACCGTGCATGTCGAGCGGACGTATTTCCATTCGTCTACCAGTGTCACCACGAGAAGCATGACTACCTAAACTGTGAATATGACGAGTAAGTACCTGAGTCTCAGATTTATGAGAAATATTTTTTACGATATCTTCTGAATTTTAGCTACATTTTGCGCATGAAAGAGTTCGAGCGTGAGCGTCGTCTTATTGAGCGTCAGAAGAGGATTGACAAGAAGGCTGCCTGATCCGGAGATGATAATGTTCTAGTGCCGTTGGAAAACGAAAATCTAAACCGTTATTTTGCCATTAAAACACCGCCTGATCGTCGCTGGCTGTTTTATTGGATCTAGTTTTGTCAGCTTTTTATTTGTAAATAGAGGAGTTAAAAATGGCCGGTTTTGTTTTAGTCTGGGTTACAATACAATTTCTAGAAAATCCAATTGTGACATATAAGTTAGCACTTGCTCATTGACGACATACAAGCTCTCTAAAATAATTTTTATGCCAACAACCGCTTCTACAAGCTATTTTCATGGGAAAAAGTTCTTCATAGATTCATAGATATGCTGGTTTCAGTAATTTTAAATCATGAGCAATGCAGCGTTTCTGCATTACTGAATTATTATAATGCAGTAGGTGAAATAAACAAGTTCCCTGTAATAAAAATGTGCATTTCCGGATTTCGAGTCAAATATATTTTCGATCCTAACGTTTTTGGTTTCCGGTTCTAATTTATTTTAGGTATTCCCAGAAATCCCGGGAATAGAAATTACATAAAACTATATATCAAGGTAATGCGGGACAATTAAGCAACATTTCTAAAATACAAATACACATACAAATATTCGATTTATTTACTGGATTATTTATCTGTATTATTATAATTTTTTTATTTTTTTTTATAAAATTATACCTAAAAACCAATAAGGCTAATTAAATGTGTTTATAATGTTGTAATAAACACGATTTTTTCGAACTATTTAAAGAATGTAAATTTACATTTTCAGTGTTTTTTTGTGTAATTTTGTTGTTGTAATAAGATATAAAATCTATATATAAAAGCAATAACTAAACAAAATATTGCAAACATTTTGCGTGTTATGCAAAATATTATTAAATAAAAAAACAGCGCCAACAGAATAATTAATGGGAATCAGCCAATCGAAAAACCATGCGGTGAGCGATGGCTCTTTCGTTGGTAGTTGGAGTTACCAATAAATAATCAATTATGTATAGGCAACTGGTGTTTTTCGAATGTAGCACTTTAAATCAGTATGTTCCTCTTGCTATTAATAGACTATTTCTGAAAAAGGTTATTGATTTGGAATAACGGAACATTAATGTCATCAATTAACATATACACACGCACCCTG
>JANSTU010047943.1:0-23734 GCA_027564075.1 Bolitophila hybrida | reverse complement strand
ATGATGCGATTCAAGAAGTCTGGGCCACGCGAAATCATGTCTTCGGCCACCTGTTTGCGATACTCTTTTTGAAACAACATAGTAAAATTCGCAGAGCAACACTGAGGTAGACTTGTTTGGACAGCTGTTGTGCCAACCTACAAAAAAAAAAAATTTACCGAAACCTCTTTTGCGGCAAATTTAAATGACAATTTCCCGGTACTTTTTATACAGAAGGTATATTTAATTTTACATTTTAATTTACAGATATTTAATTTATTATTTCGTATGACTTTATCCTACATTTATAGTATATTGGTATTTGTTCCTTAGCCTCCAGGTCTTTGGAGTCAGCAGTTTGAAAGCTTTTATAAAACCATAATCGAATATCTCAATTATTTATATATTTCTCCCACAGGCATGCAAGGAGCAAAACGAGGGCGACCGTATGCATTCGGTTTGGGCAAACGAGATAACATTAACAACGATGGCGTCGAACGTCGATCATCACCGCAGCGCTACAATTTTGGCCTGGGCCGTTAGACGACCTCTGACCGATTATATACAAAAGGCTATTCCAGAGCTGAACCACAAATGAAAAAAAGTCCATATATTCGGTGAAAAATCCGTACAAACACATACCAATTAAAAAAATGCCAAAAATTCCATATAAATCAATCAATTATTACATAACTAAATAAACAAAAAAAATTATGTAAAATAAATAAAAATTATATTAGACGCATTTATTAAAAAACACAAAGGCACATATTTCCGTTTGAAGAAAAATGCATATAAGAATAAGACTTGAAACATTTATATTTGTATAATTATCTATTTTATAACCAGTGTAACATGTGTGTATAAATAAAAATTATAGCCATCTGAATTAGAATAGATTCAAATTGTATATGCATGTATTATGATTTATGCCAGCACGCTGTACGTAGTCTGTGTCTCCTTCGGCCAGGACACTGGTGAATGCATTTAAAAATAATATTTATTACAATCTGAATGGTATTTATGTACAACACATAAAGTTAGAGAAAATGAAAAATTAAAGGATTAAATTATTATATATAAACTTAACTTATCAAAAATGTTTACGCTGTTTTTTCGAGGATTTTTAATTTCTTTTCAATATTTACATATATATATATATATAACAATATTATAAACGTTATAAACAATAAATGTACTGCATTATAGAATACGTTTATTATGTTAGGATTAAGAAGATGCTGTCTATAATATGTATATTGTGTGAGGTAAGTAGACAGTAGCCAGTCAGTAAACCCCATGGTTTTTGTTATTAAATAATATTTCTCTTTATGCTTAAAAGCTCGTTTTATAAAAAAAACATTTAAAAAACTACAATTTTTTTATTACAGAATAGAATACATCATCTAGATTAAATTATGATTTAAATTTAAATTCTAAAGGCACAGTGCTGCTGTACTTGTATAATGACTGCGCGTGTGACTATAATACGTGATGATAAGATGTTTTTTATTAATTAGTCCCGTAAAGGATTAAGTTATGGAGACTGTTGCTTCAAAGAACGCCGTCTTTATATACTAATACTAAGTTGAAAATTTTATAGCAAGACACTCCGTTTTAATGAGTATTAACACATATTTAATTTTGTTGCCAATTATGCATAAAAAATCATTAAAAGGCGAAGAAAATGCTGCGAGTATTTAGGAACCTGGGTGTTGATAAGTGTACAAGGGAGAGTGTATGAGGAAAAATCGACCGAGGAATTGAATCGATCGATCGTAGTTTGGACTAAATATCTCGTAGTAGGTGTTTGTTTAATTAGCAGTGTCGTCGGATGGTTCTACTTGGTTTATGAATTTGAAGAAGGCATGAACGAGATACACTTTTTGTTTTAGTTCTTTTTTCAGTTGCGCGAATGCTCTGGCACGATATTTCTTCGAACAAATCAAGCTTAACCAGGCCACTCGGTTTACCTCCAATGGTAATACAAACACAAATTAAAAAACGACTGATTAGACAAAATATAGAGCCCATCATTTAGTTCCAGATTGTGAACCATACACAGTATCTATCAAAGGTAATTTAACACTGCCAAATTGTATATGCCTAAAATACACCAAAATCCGTCGCACAAACTCAATTTAACATTAACAACCACTGTTTCAAATTACCCTTATACCGTTATAATGATAATATATGTGATGACGTTGAAGTAATAAATAGCATATTGTAAATGTCATTTAATATTGACGTTGCAAAAATAAGTTAACAGCATTTGTTTCATTTGTGTTACTGGTAATAACATAAATATTTTTAAAAACAAATTTAAAATCTTTTTCTTATATCTACAACCAAAATCAAATAAGTTAATTTTAAAAAAAGTTCATATGAACCTTAACAGAAGAACTAATGCTTCTTTTTTTTCTTTGTCAATTTCTAAGGTAAAAACCAAAATATGAAAAAAATTAAGCATTTTACGACTGAGGAGCGTAGAGTGATAATAAAATTATATAATGAAGGTCAATCCTTTCAAAAAATTGCAGATCTGTTTGAAAAAACAGCTACTGCAGTTTTCAAAGTAATTAAGCACGAAAGAATTGCACGGACAATTTTCTCAAAAAAGCGAATGCGATTTTCTGAGGAACATGTTTTAAAATCACCTGCATATTGGAATAAAGTTCTGTGGACTGATGAATCGATGATACGAATGAGACACAGTCATGGTAGAATTTTTGTTTGGAGACGTGCTTGGGGAGAGCTGTCTTTCAAGTGCACAAATTAAAAAAACATTAAAAAACTTTGAGCAAGGAATAATGGTCTGGGGGTTCATATCATCATATGGAGTTGGAAAAATCCTATAATCCTGAAAGGAAAATTTAATGCTGAAGTTTACCGAAAATTGTTTGTTGACGTCGTATTACCAGAAGGTAAACGTTCCAAGGCTAAGTGGTAATGAATTGTATTAGTCAACACAAAATAAAGGTTTTAGAGTAGGCACCACAAAGTCCAGACTTGTCACCGATTGAGAATATGTGGGCCTTGCTAAAATTAAAGATAGCAGAAAAGGTTCCTAAATATATTTGAGAATTAAGAGCCAATATCGAAGAAACATGGAATTCTTTAACCGCAGAATATTGTAGAATATTCACAAAAGTAACAGCTATCACAACGATTAAATTTCCATCCTTATTAGTTTACTTCTTATTGCGTTATTTTAAAATCTAAGGATTCAGGATCATTAAAAATGTTGAGAGCGAAAGACGAATTGTGTATAAGATGATAGTCATAGCTCTTCGTCTGATGAAGGTGCAGTCGGTTTTACTGGCAAAATCTTTTCGTCGCATTCCGAAATGCTATTCCGTTGTTGATTTTTTGGATTGATATTAGAGGTAACGATATTTGAGCAGTGAAGTGGAATTCGGCTCAGATGCGCGAACATCACAAATTAAGACTGTCGTAATAAATTATATGTTGAAAATGTAAAATCAGATTGATTTTTTAAAACAAAACACAATTTATATCATATGTATTTTACGCCGAGCTCGTACATATTTTTTCGAGGATATGACCATTTCCCATGAAGTGTTGTGTCTTAATCCACAATAATGACTAAGTATAAATAGGCGTGTTCGGTTTGTATATAGAACGAGGCCATAAGCATCGTGCCAAACAAAGTCGAATGATTTTGATCCTAGGGTTGTTATTGTCGACAACTCTTAGATTGTTATAGTCGGACACTTGTTCTATATATCTTTGTTTCTTGATAACATGTTTTAAGTTTACTTAGATTCTTGATACCATGTCAGACACATCTTGTATGTAAAATTCAGTGGCGGATAACTTATTGGAAACGAGATATTTTATCAATTCTGTTAATATATAATATATATTTATTGAACCAGAAACTATTTTAAAATAGCTCAAAACGCTTAATTTTTTTAATTTTTTTACGCCCTCATAAAACATATTTTGTTTGCTCAAAAAAATAAATTTTTACTCTATTTATTTAAAGGGTCAAATAAAAACACATAATTAATCCGGACAACTAAATTAAAACTTAACGATTTTTGGTGAATATTATAATAAAATCGTGATTATTATAGAAATATTGGATATAAAAAGGTTTGCAGCCCATAATTCCGTTGTATTTATTACATTTGAATTATGGGCTGCAGACCTTTTTTATACGTTCTAATAGTAGAGTAAACATTGGCTTTTTTGAGCAAACAAAATGTATAAAAGCTATTAGTATACTCATGGCAGGCAATATCTAAATAAAAATAAACGTTTTCATATTTTTTAAAATAGTACTGTACCAGAAAATATATAAAAAGAATTAATAAAATATTTCGTTTCCAATCAGTTGCCCGCCACTGTGTATTATATACTTTTTTTGAACACGAGTCTAATACGTTTTTACTACTACAGAGGTGAATTTGTTGAAATGCCGCAGCATTTGAGAAATGGCAAAGGAACACGTGATTATAAATTCGAATTTTCGATACGTGTGTTTATGACAACATTTAATTATTTAATTTGTTTTTTTTGCGTTGTACCTGCGGATTCGGACCTTGCCCCACATTTTGTTGACTTGTGTGCGTTTGCCATTTAACTTTGCTGTGTGTTTGTGTAGTGCTCTCTGATTCGGCCACATCGTGTGCGTTTGCTTTTTAACTTTATTAGTTGAATTTGTTAAGTTTATATGTAGATTCCGGTCAAATATGATGATTCTACTAAATTCAAAGTTGAACCAGTTTTAGGAAAAAAATGTGCCGGAAGACAAGAGTTAACTAACGATATATATTTTTTTTTTTTGATAATCCCATGGTGATTAACTTTCGCATTTCAAAAAAACATTTTTTTAGAAAAGAATTTTAAAAAGTGCCCATTTTATGAATAATGAAGAGTATCGAAGAAGTAAGAAAAACATCAAATTTAAAAAAATTATGAAAATATTTTGTTTTCTGGTCTATTTATTTTGTATATCTAATATATATATATATATTTAAGCTGAACTTGAAGCCTTTGTTATTTTGACAACAAAACACAAAAAATACAGTAAAAGTCATTTGGGGGTGTTAAAATGTTGAAAGGTATAAAATAACCGGTATTTATAAGCTACCTTTAACCTTATTAGAACTGGGTAAAACTACAAACATTAAGTCCTTTTTTAATTTTTTTTAAATTATTTTTGTTAAAAAATAGAATAAAAAATATTTATAAAAAAAATTGTCGAAATTCTCTATACAAATTTTGCAGTTTAAAATACAAGAAACCACAATTATGTAAAAAGTCAAAGTCAAAATGAGTCTCAAAGACTCAATGCAGTACTAATAGGGTAATAATTTTATTTTTCCAAAGACATAATACAAAAAATACCTTTTTGCCACTATCACCCTTAATCATTTTTTTTTTAAATCATAAGTATTTTATATACTTTTCATTTGATACAATTCACACTTTGACTATTACTAATTTTTGATAAAAATTTGACGCCCTTGCACCCATAATATTTCCCCCAAATATTTCTTGTCTTTGGAACTGCGATCCCCTATAGGAGTCACTTTTTTAAATCTGATTTCCGCTCTCCTAAAGTATCGCCATTATTTACTATGAAAAACCGGCTTTAGTCAACAGCCGCCATCCGTCGGTCAAATATATATGCTTCGGGCTATAGCCGACGGTTAAATGTGAAAGGTGTGACAACTCTGATGTAGTACATGGAATCTACTGCGCAGTACGTACATTCACAATAGCGACAATTTACAAATGTGAAGAGCATAACTGCGAAGATTTATTTGTATAAGTGCGACAAGTAGAACCGCGACGAACATTGCCTTTATCATTAGTACGAGATCATAACCGCGAAGCGTCGCAATGAGGTTAGGAAAATGTATTTATTAGCAACTCACATGCAGATGTCAGCATAATATTTAAATTTAAATGTATATTAAGATGAACTCTAGGCTAATACGGAATAATTTCAAAACATATTTTTTTAAGGTTATGTATACTTCGCAGTTCGCACAAACGTCTGTTATAAACTTTGCCTTCGCATTTGTGATCGTCGCAGTTTTCAATTTCTCGCTTATGAGCTTCGCTATTGTTACATTCGCGCTTGATTACATTTCCGCATATAGACTACATCAGTTGTGTTGAGTTTTATATGATTACAAAAGGTCGTGCTATATTTATATATTATATATATTTATATTTTCTATCATATAAAGGAACACTAAAAAAAAATATAACACTTTTTTATAATTTAGAGAGAGAAAGAAGTGGTAGAAATTATTGGAACAAATGCGTTTATTTTATATGTTAGTTTGATTGACAACATGATTCCAGCACGTAATTAAAAAACATGTTGGGTTGGTGTCAAATTCGTTTCACTAATTTTGCCATCCTGTCATAACACCATATTACGTCATTAACACCATTGTGTCAGACACTATACACGCACGTGTTGAATACGTGTTTAAGTAACGAAAATGTCATTAGCGTATCAATCAGCAATCTAAAAAGTGTCGCTTTTACTTATGTTGTACCACCATTGAATATTGAATATTTTTAGATCGATGTAGATAATTTCTTCTATTTTGTATATGGGATATATTTTGTTGCAAGATTTTGTCCGAAATAGTATTATAGGTAACTCTGCGATGTAGAATCGCCGGAATTGTGAGTTTTCTGGCTTTGCTGATTATTTGTGGAAATTTCTGGATTTTTGTGACAATTTCGAAACTGTCACAAACGTAGGAATGGTTAATATACATTCGCCGGTCGCCTTAGCAGTTAAATTCTTTAACTTTTTAATTTTATCTCTACCATTACCTGATTTTGCAATAATCATAACAGACTTCTCCAATACGCAAATGAAAAAACTCCTTTCCTTGTGTTTTATAAATATTTTATCTTCCAAATGGGCGGTTTTGTTAAAAAATCTCAAAAAATTCTACAAATATGCTAAAAAAGATGTTTCGGTTTTGCAATTCAATGGTGGTACCAAATAAGTATAAGTATATTCAATGTAGGCTGAAACATATAAAATATAAATAAAACAATAAATTTAATATAAATTCGCTTATTATGAGTTACGTGGAAATTGCAAAACTCTTCGAATTCTTTAATTAAACATTAAAAAAAAACAATGAAACTAAATATATAGGTATATGCTAAAATACGCACACAATATATAATAATAAAACAAACATACGACATAATATTTAAGTTATATACATTATACTAATCTACTAGAGGGATAAAAATGGCAAAAACTAATATAATCATCAGTGTAATATATAACATATTACAACTGTAGCTTGATTTGCAGTTGTGAAAGGATTACTTCGAAAGCAAACACTGAACAGTTGAATGTATATTTGATGACCTTGGCTCCTTTCAGTCCGAAATCAGCTTCAAGCATTGGCAACGTGCGCTTTTCTCGCTGCGACAGAATCGGCATGTGTGGATTGGGTATACGATTGCGACGCATGTTCTCCTTGCGCTTGACAAGTTTGTGAATCTCTTGCAACATAAAAATAGCATCCCGTGTGGTGATCATGTACTCTCGGATTTGCTGTGAAATAAATATATTTAGAAACTAAAGTTTCACAAAATCTTTGATAATTATTACCGCATTCATATCTGGGCATTGTGCAAACACAAAGATAACCGTGCAGAGGGTATTAAAGATAGGACAGTCTTTATCGCACCAGCGCAACAACATTTGCGAGACAGTGGTAAGACCGTGATGCTAAAATACACAAATATAGTTAAATATTGTAATTTCTAAAATTGAAAGAATGTCTACCTGGAAAGCGTTGCGTTTTGTTGGCTCGTAACGAGACATATTCAAAATTATGCAACTACACAGCTCAATAAGTTTCTTATCCACCTCGGATCGGATCGCCTGCGACATGATGCCATAGCAGAAGTTTGCAATGAACTTGGAGTCGTTTACAAGAACCTGAGGCACGGTGCGTGAGAGTTTCACTGCATACAAAAATTCAAATAAATATCTAAACTCAATAATCCAACAAAAGAAAACAATTACCCAATGATGTCAGCACATTCAAAGTTTCCAGAATGCTGTACTTGCCCTTCAGCGATCGAATGAATACCACCAATTTGTTGCGCAACAAATTCTGTGGCTGTACATTGAGGCTTATCACCTTGATTTTCTCACGAATCTTGGCAAGTGCACGAGTCTGTTTTTTGCGAATTACATAACCTCGCCATATCGTCTGTACCTTTCTGGCAGCGTGGTGTTGACGTCGCTTCTCGAGCATCTCAGGCGTCAGCTTTTCCTGGTACTCACGTCGTGCAAGAAAACCACGAATATGACACTGTAGTCCAGCAACAGTCCGACAGATTTGAAGGTATCGCTCGCGTTCTAATTGCATCAGACGCTTAGCTCGGTAGTGACGCTGCAGCATCACCACAGTAGCACGTGTGCTAAGATATTTCTCCCGCTCGATCAGCATAAGACGATTTGCACGGAATCTACGTTGAAGACAAATTGCCAAACACTTAATAAGCTTAAATTGATTGCTTAAATGGAGCATCAACATTTTCGCACGGAACCTTCGTTGTACCATAATAACGGTATTACGAAGAGTCTGATAGCTACTCTGTGTCGCTTTTCCCAAACAACGTGCTCTAAATCTACGTTGAATCAGAATAGTACATTCACGTTTTGCTAGAAAGTGATTCCTTAGGATACGAGTCAGCTTACATGATTTATACCAACGCTGAATTATAATTGCAGAATTACGTTGTACCTGGAAACGAGACCGTTCCAATTTCATCTGTTGATTTGCTCGGAATTGACGTTGAACTCTTACGGTGGCTTCTTTTAATTTAATGTATTTGGACAAATCTTCTCGCATCTGTAGCTTAGCACGATACTGTCGCTGTACACAGATTATAACACGCTTAACAGCCAGATATGTGTGTTGTTGTTGGAGCATAAGTTTTTGGGATCTAAATCGTTGCTGGATGATGATCACAGAATTGCGGATGAGAATAAACCGTCGGTGTTCTTCTTTCATAATTAAGTAAGCCCTGAAGTGTTGCTGAATTATACACGTGGCCGTCTGTATTCTAACAAACTCCTGACGTTGCTTGCGCATCAGTATTGTGGCTCTAAAGTAACTTTGGATTGTAATTATTGCTGTTCGCCTGACTAAAAATGTGTTTCTAGTCTGTTGAGTAATTGTACGATTTCTGAATGCCCGTTGAATACAAATGGTACTGGATTTTAGAGTCTGGAAACATGTGCGTTGTTCTAGCATTGCTCTATGTGCCCTTAAATGTTGCTGTATACTTATCACTGCTGTTATCTTTCGCTGGAACTCACTGCGTGCTTGTCTCATTTGCACTAGAGATCGATACCAATGTTGTATACATACGGTTGCCGTACGTTTTCTTTGGTAAAATCTACTAGTGATACTGGCTAGCTGTCTTGCTCGGAATCGCTGCTGAATGGACACACAAGACCGGCGCAACAGTTGAAATTGATTTTTTGCCGCAAGCATGTCTTGACGAGCTCGCCATCTTGTTTGAATTACAATCGTTGCATGTTTTAGTGACAAAAACTCACATCGCTGCATCATCATGGCAGAATTGGCACGGTAGATTCGTTGACACAGTATCACCGAAGTGCGTAGTGTTATATACTGAAAGCGTTCGGCTTGCATCAGTCTTTTTGCTCGGAATTGATGTTGACACACGATTGCTGCCCGTTTAAGTTGTTCGAATTCGAGTCGGTGTTTGTTCATCTGAATGTTAGCTACGACGCGACGTTGACAGAATATTGTTGCAGATTTCAACCTTAAGAATTGGGTACGCTGTAATTTCATGGCTACAAATGCACGGTAAGCTGTCTGAATAACGATTGTACTTTCTCGGATTCTGGTGTATTCGGCGAGAGTACGTTTTGTGAGTAAGTAGGAGCGAATATGACGCTGGATAATTATTGTAGACGTACGCAACTGAATGTAGTCTGTGCGGAGCTTTTGTGTCAGTAGATAGCTGTGAAAATAGCGTTGAATGGTGATTGTGGACTGTTTCAACTGTATATAGTTATTTTGCTCCTTTCTGGCCAGTACATTACTACGCCAGCGTTGCTGCATCTGAACAACGGTATTTCTAAGTAATTTAAATTCTGATTGCTGCTTTCGCATGAGTAACATAGCACGGAAATGCTTCTGAATGATTATCGTACTGTTTCGCATCAGCAGATATTGCTTCCTCTGCTGTCGCATGCATAAAAGTGCACGGAATCGAATCTGTATTGTCCTAACACTGCGTTGGGTCAATGTGTACGTGGTATACTGAATCTGTGAGCATTTATTTGCTCTAAAACGTCGTTGCATCAGTATAACAGCTTCACGTAAGCATAGATACTTTGCTCGTTCACTTCGACCCAAAAGCTTAGCTCTGAATATGCGCTGAATGGTTATGATGCAGTTTCTCATGTGCTGATATTTCATCAACTGATTGCGCATGCTATAAACTGCCCGAATTCGCTGTTGAATGCAGATAGTGGCAGACTTGAGGCGGTTGTAGTTCATTTGATCTAATTTCATCTGACACCTTGCACGATACTGAATTTGAAGAACACAGGCTGCATTTTTCATTTCTAAGAAAACCTTGCGCTGAGTATTAGCTAGAATATTGGCACGAAACTGACGTTGTACGATAAGGCATGCGTTTCGCAAGCTATGGTAAGACTTTTGTTCAGCCAACATTTTCTGTCTAGCACGGAAATGCTGTTGAATAGCGATGGCTGCTGATTTCATGGAAATATACGTACTGCGATGCTCTCGCATTATCATCTTTGCTCTAAAACGCCTCTGGATCCATATCGTTGTTTTCTTGAGTGTTTCAAACTGTGTTCGCACCTTTCGACCCTGCTGCCACAGTCTAAAGTAACCTTGAATACATATAGCCGAGCGCTTCTGTCGCATAAACATTTCACGCTGGTGGTGCATTTTTAAATTAGCCCGGAAATGCGTCTGGATTGTTATTGTTACAGCTTTTAAGTGTAAGAATTCCTTACGCAAAGAGCGCATTACCGTAGTGGCTTTGAAGAGACGTTGTATTACAATCGCAGCATTTTTCTTTTGCAAAAATGTCTGACGCTGTGCTCGCATTTCCAATTTTGCCCTAAATAGACGTTGAATCGTAACGCAACACTGAAAGCGTAGCTTAGCTTCACATTTAATGTCCTTAATTACGGTGGCTGCATGTGTGAGCTTACGCGCCATCACAATACGTCTATACCAAATCTGAATTCGGGCAGCCGAGCTACGAAGTTCAAGAAATCGTGTTCTTATCAAACGTGTAGTTTTAACAAAACGGAACCAACGCTGAATATATCGGATACACTCAACCTTGTAATGGAAGTTTCGCGTAGCAATGTACCGGCGTACATGGGACTGGATCACGACACAGGCCTGTGTGCGTTCGGCTCGCATGATATGAGTATACTTGCGAGCAACGTAAGCACGGAAGTACGACTGGATCGTAATGACGGCAGCAAGACGCTGCTGATCACGTTTAATCTTAACGCGGCGATTGATCTGTACGCGCAGCCAGTTCTTGCGCCACCATGTCTGCAGAACTGTAGCGGCAGCATTGAATTTCGGTGCTCTGAATTTATAGATAATCTGCCATAAAATGGACAATGTTTTCTCGCGATGTCCATCGGCTAGGTCTGCAGCCGTAATATTTCCTGGAAAATATGAAATTATTTATAATATTGATTATGTTTTGTTTCAAAAATGTAAATTTACCTGTGATTGTGTAGTCTGCATCGCGAAGTGCTTTCAGGGCAAGCTCAACGTTATGCACACGCTGCAATCTCGATATGGCCGGCACCCTCAGACGTGAAGTTAAATCACAACGCAGCAATATGATCTCCATGATGCGGGTCAGCCGGATACCGTCACGCAGATCCACAGCTAGATTATTAAAAGCATAGTCAAACTCATCAATGTAGGTCTGTTTGTGGGTCAGCACAATGCCGATGCGTTTCAAATCACGCTGAATGTCTCCTACGTTTCCGAGTAGTGCGGATGAAAAACGTAACAGTATTTCTTTGGTCTCCTTGTAAGGTGATGATTTTACAAAAAGACACGGATTGAAAACGATAATCTTGTTATTTTTAGCCGTGTCAAGAAACAGCAGCAACATAATGAATTTCTTAAGGGAAAACTTTTTAATGTGCTCCGTATACTCCGCTGATCGTGGATAGGCTCGATTATACTTTTGCTCGATATAACGATCCTTGAAAAGTCTATTTACAATAAAAGTACTTAGTGACACAATGTCCGAGTTGTTTTGCATGAAAATCTGTTCGCCATAGATCACTTCGAGTCCGATACGTAACCACAACGGATTGAAACACAGTAACAGTTCGAGAATGTCACGTTGCAGTACAATGTCCAGATGAAGATCACGATCAGTTCTTATGAAAATGTACTTGCGCTCAATATGTACGATTAGACGTTCGAGTGGCTGCCGCATTTGATCGCTGAGGTACAGTTTAATGGCAGCATGTCGTAGACTGTCCATACGAGACTTTGTGAAGTAGTTTTGTGTGACAACCTCTTTGGTCTGAGCAAGGTCTACATCTTTGTTGCGTACCTCGTTGAAAAGGCGTCCAAAGTCTATCGGTTTGCTCGACGAACCAGCATCAAGATCTGCGGGTATTGTTACCAAACTGTTGAGCCACTTTTTAAAGTGTGCCTCATGTTTATCAACGCAACGATCGTCCAGATACATTGTGGAGGCCATAAAGGGGTCGGATGTTGTGGTGGCCGCAAATGGATCTGGATTAATAACACCTAAATCGATTAAAATGCATTAATAACATTCTAATTATAATAAATTGTTTGAAATACCTTGAATATGGAGCTCAGCATCATATAATATAACGCGTTCCTCTCGTTGACGCTTCAATACTAGTTGCTGTACGCTGGTTTTGGGTACACGAATCTTTTTCGCTTGTACACCAGACCAGGAACGTATGCGTGTCGAGTGACTACTTTTTGTGGACGACATCGAAGTGCTGGACGTCGAACTTACGTCCAGACGTGACTTCTTTGGCGGTGATATATTCATTGATTTCCTTGGCTGTTCATGATCATCGCGATTTCGTTTTACTGGTACAGCACGGACAGACGGTGCACTGCCACGTCGAAATGACATGGCCGGCATACTCGGACGTGGTGCCACAAAGCAGGCATCATCTTTTGTGTCCTCTGTTTTGCTCTCAAAAACTTCTAGGAAATAGCTCGGAGTCGGCCTTTTACCAACTTCGTGTATATTAAAACGACTGGATTGTGCACGAATCTCATTTTCACGGAAGTGAAAATCCTGCGTAGTGCTAATCGTGCTCACCACTGAACTGGAACTTGTGTTCAAACCAGAGTCCGCCTGTAAATTTGTCTCAACACTCTGGTAGAAATATCGATTATTTTCTATGGGATTTGCAACGGTGTCTATTTCGCCAAGATTAGGCATTGAACCTAGATTACAGCGAAGCATCTTCTGATCAGTATTGGGTTTCTCTTTGCAGAGCTCTCGCATGGACTGGAACTTTTTGCGTAGTGGTGTACCAACCAGACTTACGTCTCTTGACAAGTCTTTTTGAGGACTATCTGCACTGGAAGCTGGTATAATATCAAAGGTCTTCTGGAGTTCACGTCGTTGTGCAAATGTGCGACCGTGCTCGTTGACACTTTCCTCTTGGATCATGTATAATGAGGATGGAGAAACAATTTGTGATTTTATTATTCGATAGCTGGGTGAAACATTTTGTGGTGATAGACTGAGCGGTTCGCGATCGAAGAGTTGTCGTCGTGAATCGGTGGCACCAATTATTGGAGATGTTGACTGTCGAACCTGATCACCACCAGCCGCGGTCGAGTATAGATTTGGCACAAACAGATTCCGACGCGGTGTCTCTTGTTCAATTAGAATACTTGGAATCTCAGCTTTGCAGTATGCATTCGGAGTGGCTAGATCGAATAATTCTGGTTTAACAGTTACTTGTGGAATAATTTCAGGCGTTATACACAGTGGACGCACTACCGAGTTTAATTCAACATTTGGAACACGAACTTCTGGGCAACGATTTGATGTAGGCGTAGGCAGAGACGCTAAATATTCGAGATTCGATTGTTCTTTGGGACGCGGCTGGGTGACCGGTGTAAATCGTATTTTATCAAAAAGAGCAGACATGTTAGACGGTGTTGTTGGACTGTCATTCTCCTTGCCACGAACCGGCACAATTGGACGATTTGAACCGGAACCATTCGTATGGTTTAGCAAGCTCAATGGTGACTGCTTTTGCACGAACGGTCTGGATGGTCCTGCTTGTGACTGCATTGGTTCTTTATCGAAATGGGCTGCTACACGTGATGGTTTAAAGCGTTGCGGTGTTGACGGAGATTTAACTCTCAGTGGTTTTCGTTGTAGTCCAACGGTGGGCTTAGGTTTGACAGGTTTCTTTACGACTTTTGGTGCATCTTTGTCGATAGAGCGCATCACCACCATTATGTCTTTTTTAAAATTACGATTATCCGTCAGCTGTACGGTCTCTTTTGTAGAAAACACTTGTTGTGGACTCCAGGTCATTTCCATAGATATAGTTTCATGCGCTGGTATCTCGTTAGACGTCCAGTCGATGACTGCATTGTAGTGTTGTGGAATAGACTTGGTAACTAGTAACTAAAAGGAAGAGTTTTTAGAACGTGTACTACGGAAGCGACTTAAATATATTTACCTTCAGTAATTTATCAGTTGGATTGGTTATATTGATAAAACGTTTGGCTGTTTTGCCAACGGGAACATCTTCAAATGCCACGATGGACTTGGGCGAGAACGGAGCGAGTACAACGCTGGTTGGCTCACGAGCTGCGGTTACCCTACGGGCATTTTTCACACGCGCTGGCGTTACCACAACCTATAAAGTTGAAATAAAAGAACAACGATATTAAAACTAATAAATACAAATTTGAGAAATTTAGAAATAACAGTAAATTCAACAAAATTAGTTTTGTGTGTATACTATCTCTTTAGAGTTTAGTCTACAGCCAAGGTGTTTGCTCTACTTAATAATAATAAAACGCACACACATAATATAATAAAATGTAATTATTATAATACAAAATTTAAATTAAAATAGTATTTTCAACATATTCAATGATCAATTCTATAATTCCTAATTATAAATAGAAAACATACCTCAAAAGTGCTCATATTAAAGCTTTAAATTGCACACACTGCACTTATCTTAATAAATGGGTACGTTAAATGCTTAGCTAACCGTTTTCATAACTATGTATCATTAAAATAAACAATAATTAAGTAAATATTAGACGTTTGATTTGAAAAGCGACGTTCAACGACGGCAGTTACAATTTTTTACAAAAATAAATTATGAATATTCGAACAGCTGTCACTTTATTTGTTTTCTGTTTGTATGAGTGTTTGATGTGTGCAAGGGCAAGCAACGCAAGCTTCATGGTATACACATATATTCCTTACGCCATCTTACGTCGAACACATGAACAGCATGTATACTTCGACATTCTACACTGGGAGATTTTTTTATATAATTTGTGTACATGCAATAAGTTAGCATTTACCAAAATTTTAATTAAACAAATATAATGTATACTTATAGTGTTTTTTATTTGATATGACATTAACATGGTACCGCAACGTTACATACTATACTATACATAATATAATGAAATCGGTTTCGTATGTGTGTGTAATATGACATTTTATGTAATTATGGATGTATATAAATGTTTGTTTTACATTGAAATCATGAAGTTATATAGTCTATTTGGAATTCGAACTATACCCATTAAAATAGTACACTGTTAAATACAAAATACAATTGAATTTAGGCACAATTAAAACTAGATGCGATCGCATATTATAAATATTATTGCATTATTGTATTAATTATAGTCACTTAAAAACAAGTAACACGCACGAACTATCGTTTTCGAGAAATACCTACCCTAGCACATACATACAGACAAGAATTGGTTGACATTTAAGTTAATTTTATTAATTAATTTTAATGTCAACCGCAATTGTACGTACGATAGAGATAGATAGAGATATTTAGTCAAACTGCTCTGCCGACATCCGATGCGGCGCATCGGGTTTTTTATATTTAACTTTATTGTAGTTGTCATATTCATTGTAGTCCTCTTCCTCCTCACCGTTTTCGTCAAGTTTTGTTACGTACATGCCCCTCAGATAGCCCGGAAATGGTGTTGCCAATTCGGAACTGTCTGGAATCGATTCTTCGTCCTCGCTACCCTCAAACGGATCGATGGCCACGTACGAGGCTGAGAATCCCTTGAAGACCATCGTGCTGTCCGTATGGAAGCGAACCAGCAGACCTTCTTGCAACGATATAATATCTTGGGGTTTCTGTTAAATAGATGTATAATTATTAAATCTAATTGTTAACAAGAAGTAACTGTTTTAGATCTTACACTATTGCCACAGAAACGACCGAAATGGGGACCGCTGTAGTCGTCCAGTCCTCCATAAACGTCTACGAAATCGTACGAACATTCATTTTCTGCTTCTAACTGCAAAATAGAAATAGAGAATGCGTATATTTGGAATTGTGATTAGATTATTAGTATGTTAATACCTCAAATGTTAGGAACGTTAGCTGAACATTTCGGCCTGAGTCCGACTCAATTGTCCAGTCGCAGTTGGAACTGCTGTCGTACTCGTAATCACCGAATTTTGCGTGCGAATAGAAATGCTTCACTCTACTGGTAGCTATCAGACGACCTCCACAAGCTATGGGACAGTTTGTTTAGATATTTTCTATTTGAATCTAAAGAGTAGTTTACTTACATGTGGAATGCGTTGCAGCAAATCCATTTCGCTGAACGTTGACGTCGGATCGGAACACCATAAACATTTCATTCGATGAGGCTGCTATTGGGTGAGGCATTTTGTAGCCACAGAAGCGACCCAGTGTAAAACTATCCGGCGAGTCTCCGTTGTAGATGGCCACGTGATCGTATGCACATTCCTGTTTATCGGTTAATTTGTAAAAAGAACTATTTATTTTAAAATCCTGGTAGAGAAAAACGTACCTGATGTGGTTCCATTTGAAAAAAGCTAAACGTCAGTCGTATCCGGTGTCCGGGTGTTGTACTAAAGTGCCACACGCAATTCTTGTTCGGTGGATAGTAGTCTGGATAATTAGGACTATAGATTTGACCATGTGGTGCTGTTATCTCGTACTTGCAACCGCCTTCCTTGCAGTCCAATCCATTATCATGCAGTATATAGCCATTATGACAGGAGCACACAAAAGATCCAACGGTGTTTTTGCACTCGTGCATACAGCCTCCATTGTTCACAGCACACTCGTCCATATCTGGGTAATGTGGTGGAATTTATGTAGTAAGACATACTAAATAAATAAGTTAATCAAAATGTATACCTGTAAAGTAGACCGCTGCAAAACCACTTTTCTGGATAGTGTTATCCGATCGAAATTCAATGCGCATGGCATTTTTCTCGGAGGTAATCATCATTGGTGTTCGTGATCCACAAAATACACCCTGTCTCTTGAGATTGTCCTCGTCCAGTTTCGAGTAAACAGTAACCGAATCGTAATCACACTCTTGTAGATAATAGTTGTTACCCTCCAAATCAAAATGCGTAAAGTTCAATGTTATGCGATACTGTTCCGGTGCTATGATCTCCCATACGCAGTCCTTGGAAATAGGATACATGTCTGGGAAAGATGGTGAAGTTATCGTGCCGTTCAGTTCGTCGAATACACCTCCGCAGGCATCTGAAAAATATCAAATAAACTTATAGGATCACAAACTGTCACAATCTGGGTTGAATTAAATACTTTCACAGGTCTTCTTGTCACTGTGCAATTCGTAGCCGATGTAGCAGGAACACTGATAACCGCCCAAGGTGTTTATGCATTCGTGTTGACATCCGTGATTCTGCAGCTCACATTCGTCAAGTTCCTTAATAAACGTAGCCGAGAATCCGGCTTTTTGTACTGAAAAGTCCGACACGAATTTCACAAACATTTTGTTGGTGGTTGATCTAAACGAAAAAAGTAAAATTTACTGTTTCATGTAATGTTTATCGGAATATCGTACCGCATATCGGGTGGAACCTTGTAGCCACAGAACACACCAATAAGTCGTGAATCTGGACTATCACCATCGCGTACCTCCACATAGTCATAGACACAGTTGTCGTGATTCTCTACCTCGAAAGATTGAAACTTTAGTGCCACTTGATATTCCTCTTGTACGGTAATTCGCCAAATGCACTCCTTGCTGGGTAGATAGTCCAGTGGGTAATTTGGTGACTCCAGACGACCGCCACTCTCGAGGTTCAGTTCGCCACCACAAACAGCTACAAGGAACATGGATAATTAATTGCAGAAGGAATCTAGCAGTATATTAGGTGATTAGCATCGAAAAGAAACTGACACAGTAGGCCGAGAGGGAAAACGCGCGGCTCTGCATAAAAGTGTTACAGAAGTGTATTTATGTGGAATTATGTAATGCATAAGGGCTAAAATACTCCAACCAATAAAATAATTAAATTGAAAACCTGAGATGAGATAGAAAAGAGAGATTTGAGAGGGAGATAAATGCGTGCATGTCTTTCATAACATTGAACTAGTTGTAGTTTTATTGCAAAAATCATATAATCTTCTATACATTTTATGTTTCATTAAATTGTATAAGGAACGCATTAACTTTAAATGGGATAAACACTTCTCTAATATATATATATATAGATCTTTTTTATTTCTATTTATGACTAGTTTAACGTATGAATACTGCGTGAAGTTAATATCTCTATTTCTGTGTGTGTATTGATATAAGTGGTTGTCTGACTAGGAGGTGCTCTTTCGGTTTCGTCTGTTGGTGGCAAACTTGTTCTTTCGAGTATTCCTGTTGGTATTCCCAGAAGTGCCAGTTTCGGAAGGGCGCGCTAGTCGAACTACACTTCTACGCTTCACTGCAAATTAAGGATAATAGTGTTAACTATTACAGCCGGACATACAGAGAGATAGAGAGAGAGATATTGAAACGGAAATGGTTGTGCGTACAGAAAAAAACGATAGATCGAATATGTGTGTTGGTGCACTGTCCAGCATTTTTCTTTTTATGCAAGTGTGCAGGAGGGGCGATAATTATATGGAGCGAAAAGCAGTTAATTAAAAAGAATTTAAATATAATTCATATTTCATATTACTACGACATGCAAAAATTTCTAAATTATGCAGTAATAGATTTGGTGTACATTTTTTTCTTTGATTACCTTCGTAACTGGCTGCGAATCCACGATAACCGATTGCTCGATTGGTTGTGGTCAGCGTAAGCAGCATTCGACTGCCAGATGTTTTTATAAGCTCATCAATTTTGCCGGATCCACAGTAGCGACCTAGTACCGGGGATTTGTGCCAGTATCCATCTCGAATCTCAAGGTAGTCAGTTCGGCAGTCATTTGAGCTAAATATATCCTGCAGGGAACATTTGTTTGATTAGGCGTTATATATTTAAATATTGAAAAAGTGGAGCTTTATTAAAAGAAAATCTCTTCAAATAAGTTAATCGTAATATCGTGGGCTTAGAAGGAAAATACTCTTATTGCACTATTTGAAAAAAAATAGTTAATGATGCCAATTTGATTAAAAAGTCATATAAACAATATACTAAATAAATAAATGTAAATCACATTTTTTTTATTGAATATGTACTTTGAAATTGTTTATGAATTTTAACTAAATGTATTTATTTTAAAATCTAATAGGGAAAATACACTAAAAACATTTAGTTTTTTTTCGTTGTTAAATATTTATTTAAAAATGTACTTCGACGAAATATTAGTTTGGGGAAAATATCTTGCGGTATTTTCGCTAGAAGTCATTGGAAGCGCATACCTTGGTAATACTAATGGCATCGAGTCATATATATCTTGTTTGAAAGGTGTACTTCAACTCATTTCTTGGCAGTATTGTTTTTGGTTAAGGCAGCATCGAGTTATTGCGAAGCAAAATGGAGCAAAATTAAGGGAAAAATCGGGATATTTTACAGTTTTACTACGACATATGTAAAAATCCAACTAAGGCGGTTAAAACATTAGCACAGCACAACGTTGGTTTCAACGATTTTTTCGGGTGTAGATGATGTGGAAGATGCTCCTCGCTCTGGAAAGCCAATCGTCTAAAATGTGGACCAAATCATGGAAATCGTCGCAGTAGATCGGCATGGAACTGAATATCGAAAATAAAAGAATTTGGAAACATATTCTTGGTATGACCAAAAAACTCGATATGTTGGTGCCAGATGATTTAACGTAAAAAAAACCTTTTTGAATGCAAAGATATCTGTGATTCCTTGCTGATCTTGGTCAAAGCGCAGTGAGCCCGCCCAGACCATCGCCAAGCTCGGATTGACGGCCAAGAAGGTTCTGCTGTGTGTTTGGTGGGATTGGAAGAGATTTCTACTATGAGCTGTACAACAATGGCCAAACGCTCAATTCGAATATCTACTGCGAGCAAATCGACCGTTTGAAGCAAGCGATCGACCAGAAGCGGCAGATATGGCCAATAGGAAGGGCCACTAATGCTAGGCCACTAACGTCTTTAACGAGCAGACCCGCCGAAAGCTATGGGAGCTCGGATGGGAGTTTCCACCGTATAGTCCAAACCTGGCACCTAGTGATTACCATCTTTTCTGGTCGATGCAAAACGCTCTTGGCAATAGTGGGCAGATGTTATCCGACAAAACAGCTCATATTTGGTTTAAATCGGATCATTAAACTATCTTGAATAAAGCTTTTAAAAAAACCTAAACATACCGCAAGACTTTTTCCCCAACCTATTATATTTCTGTTTATGTCAAAGTGTCAAAGTAAAAGAAATCGCAATTCGAAGTTTTTTCTTTGACATAAAATAAAATACCCATAAATCATTGAATGGGCCATAACTTTGGTTTTATTGGAAATATATTTTATTGCTATTAATGATTCAATGTTTCCATGGCTGGCCTGCAAGAAGCGTAGTCGACCCTGTATAATGTTTTTCGAACACTTAAAAATTATTCAAAAATCGAAACAAAATGAAATAAATAAGTATTCAAAAGAAAATCGCAGAGTTCTTCAGTATGCCAATGAACACACACATGAATATAAAAATATTCAATAATATGGTCAATCGATATAGTGTTAAATAAAGCTGTGTTTCAAATTCCAATACACTGTGTGATCAAACTCTCCTAAGCATAACTTAGAATCGTTAGAAAGGTCGAGCCTTTCTCTACCAACCTTAGGAAACCGAAAATATTGCAAAATGTCAAAGTTAAAACTATTTTCGTAATACACAAATTATCTCGACGTCGTTAAAACATCATGGAACGATGAGCTGTAATTAAATACAATGCCAAACTTGGCACATCTGCCGCGCAAACGTTCGAAAAGATGAAACAAGTTTATGCTGGGAGTGTTTGTTGTTAAAGATCAATGATTTTCTGTGGCACAAACGATTTCAAGACGAACGGGAATCTATTAAAGACGACAAACGCCCCGGACCATCGCGCACCACTCGAACACCTGAAGTAATCCAAAGAGTTCGTGAATTCATTGCAGAAGATCGAAATGCGCCCATTAGGATGATAGCAGAGACCTTGGAAATGCCGTACGGGACTATTCAATCCATTCTCACCGAGAAACAAACAAAACCAATAATTGAATGGTACAACGTGAAGTATTCCTTTTTAAAACCATGTAGTGAACAATTACTCTTTATCACAGCCGGCAGATGATTGCATTTATTTAGGTCATGTACGAAGAATGAGTTGTACAAATTATAAAATTACTATTTGCCCTACTAGAAATGCAGGGTTTAAGAATGTCATACAGGTAAGTAAGACTTTTTCTTACATTATGAGTTTAAAGAGAAATAAAAGATGATAAAATCAGATAGGCTTACATACAGTACCTCTGTTTCAAGGGATGAGATGTAGTGTGTTCGCAATTCTATCCAATTAAATCTTGAGTTCATGACAATACCCAAATTGAGTACTGTATTACTAAATTTAATTTCTGATCCATTTAACAGCAGGGGGACTGATATTATAAATATTCCTGTTCCATTTGATTAACAAAGTAACCAATGAAAATTAATATTTTGGTCATTATTTATTTTATTTTAGCTCTCAATATAGTGGGTACTAGTAAATTATAAAAATCAATATTGAGATCTTAATTATTTTAAAACAAACATACAAACACCTATTTACTTTTTTGGTACTCAAATGTTTTTATCGAGTACAGAACCTTAAGAGAATCTCTTGTTTAAAGGTAGTCAGAAATTCAGACACAATGAGTTCAGTTTGGAAGGTAGCTTTTAATGAAGTTATTGGCCGTATTATGGAAAGAAAAATAGGTTTTTAGTTTTTTATATAGATAATTCTGGTTGACGTTATCAAATGCTTTAGAGAAACCAGATTTAAATTTAAACATTAGATTATATTCAGAATTCATGGCAACAATTTGATCTTTAATTATTCTTTCCATTACCTTTGAGATCGTTGGAAAAATGATATTTGGACGATACTCTTGACAACTATATGATCTGAAGTTTTTGGGATTAGGTAAAACTTTGGCACTATTCCAGAAGTCAGGAAAATGTGTTAAAGAGATGACAAAATACATGAAGAAGAGAAGATATAATCATTTGTAAAGTGCAATTAGGAATACCATCCAGTGTAGGCGCATTTGATTTGAGAAGAGAGAAGGCCCTTTAAACATCAACTGGATCGATATTATGAAAGGCAAATTTATAACAGGATGTTCACAAGTTATATTTAGGTCAGGAAAAATTTGGTTCAAGTTTAAGGTTTAAATTCTTCAGCGGTGGAAGGTGGCAAGTTAGATAGCTTTTTAAAAAGTATTACTTTTAACCTTTTGAGGCTAGTCCAGATTTCACTGGTTGGTAATTTAAAGTCAAGTTTAGGTCTGAAGTGAGTTTTTTCTACTGCAGGAGTGAGCCAAGGAGATTGAGTTTTACGAACTTTTAATGTAACTAAAGGAGCATGTTTATAAAGTAGATTAAGCAAAGACTCAAACAAATAAGATTTCATTGCATTAACATCATAAGTATTATAGAAAGGATTCATGTCGAGATTTAATAAATCATCCAGTAAGAGAAGAATAAAACCGTTTAGAATATGTTTATTTCATTGGATCCTTTAATCCCTTTGTGGGACATAGGGCCAGTGTGCGATGCCGCACAGCGGATTCATTGACCATTACGGGTTTACACGAGTTAGGCGTCTTAATTCAATCAATAACCTTTTTTCAGAAATAGGCTATTAATAGCAAGAGGAACCTACTGATTTAAAGTACTATGTTACATTCGAAAAACACTTCGGTCTGCCGGCCGGGTTTGAACCGGCGACCTTCCATAAGCCAGGCTAACGCGTTAACCCACTCGGCTATGGCTATGGTTGTAAGATAGGAAAATTAAGTCATGTTTCTATATCCCAGCAATGCTTTGCGCAGGCAAGATTGGTACTGGGCAATGGACATTGCGTCTCCTATCCCAGTAACATCCGCTGAGGAGAGACGACCTCACGCAGCCGATCATTCGGAGATGTTACTGGGCAATGCACATTGCGTCTGCTATCCCAGTAATGTTTTG